>CAUYRH010108415.1:0-29746 GCA_963574655.1 Perodicticus potto
ACTTGGGAGGCGGAGGCAAGAGACTCGCTTGAGCCCAGGAATTGGAGGTTGCTGTGAGCTGTGATGCCACAGCACTCTATCCAGGGTGACAGCTTGAGGCTCTGTCTCAAAAAATAAAATAAACCATGGCTGGATGAGGTGGCTCACGCCTGTAATCCTAGCACTCTGGGAGGACGAGGAAAGTGGATTGCTTGAGCTTAGGGGTTTGAGACCAGCCTGAAAAAGAGCTAGCTCTACTGAAAATAGAAAAACTGAGGCAAGAGGATCGCTTGAGCCCAAAAGCTTGAGGTTGTTGTGAGCTATGATGCCATAGCACTCTACTCGGGGTGCCAGAGTGTGACTCTGTCTCAAAATAAAGAAAGAAAAGAAATAAAATAATCCAAACTCTCCTTAGAAGGCTATACTGGTCTCCTAGGTGTATAAGATAAGCGACTTATTTAGTCTTCTGTAAGATAGCATTCATCAGTTTGCAGACCTGGCAGTCCATGTAAATCCACTGGGTGTCAGAAATCTGTGGGCTAAGAAATCCTAGACTCAAGTTCCGCTCACCACTCTGTTATTAGTTGCATTGCCTTAGGCAAACTGCCTCCCTTCTGGGTCTCAGTTTACCCATCTATATATTGGAGATTAAACTCCCGGCCACATCTGTCTGCTTCAAAGCAGCTTGGGAGGCGTCCAGAAGCTGAAAGGTTTTGTATGTCACCTGGCGGTGGTGACAGCAGGACGAAGGAGCCAGTCACTCGTGATGGAATCTCACGTCTTGGCCAGTTCCTCTCAGTTCTTCACCCTTCTCCTTTCAGGAGTTGTCCTGAGACCTGGAGCTGAGCCCCGTGGCTGCTCTGGGAACCCTCAGCCCAATATCAGCGTGTGCCACAGCTTATCCTGTCCCAACACTGAAATTAACACTAACCTGTATATTTTACTAATTTTTTTGTTTGTTTTTGTTTTTGTTTTTGTTTTGAGACAGAGCCTCAAGCTGTCACCCTGGGTAGAGTACCGTGGCATCACAGCTCACAGCAACCTCCAATTTCTGGGCTCAAGCGAGTCTCTTACCTCCGCCTCCCAAGTAGCTGGCACTACAGGTGCCCGCCACAACGCCCGGCCATTTTTTGGTTGCAGCTGTCATTGTTGTTTGGCGGGCCCAGGCTGGATTCGAACCCGCAGCTCAGGTGTATGTGGCTGGCGCCTTAGCCTCTTGAGCCAAGCCTTTTTTTTTTTCTTTTTTTTTTTGAGACAAAGTCTCAAGCTGTCATCCTGGGTAGAGGGCCAGGGTGTCATCATAGCTCACAACAATCTCTACCTCTTGCTCTCAAACAATCCTCTTGCCTCAGTCTTTTTTTGCTTTTGTTTTTGTTTCTTTATATTTTTAGTGGAGACAGGGTCTCGCCTTTTGCTCAGGCTGGTCTTGAAGTGATGAGCTATAACAATCCACTCGCCTTGGCTTCCCAGAGTGCTAGGATTACAAGCGTGAGCGACTGTACCTGGCCTTATTTTATTGATTTTGCTAATTATCTTTCCCTCAAATGTAAGCTCCTCGAGGACAGGGTAGGTATGCCTTTATTCACTGCTATATCCTAAGTGCTTACACAGTGCCTAGCATATAGTGGGTGCCTTAAGCATACTGCTCATGTAAATGAAAGCATCCAGGAGTGGATCAGTCTCAGGTTCCTCCTTAGACATTGGCATTGAGGGGGAGTGAGGACCCTGGAGCCTGGCAGGCCTGCACTGAGAGCCTGGCTGGGTCACTGCACGGTGCCCTGCCACTGCCCCTCCTCCTGAGCCACAACCTGACGAAGATGTCCTCCTTGCTGCCGGATCTCCCTATGCAAAGACTGCACGAGCCTGGCTGCTTCTCGTCCTCACACCACTTTGCAAAACATTCAAACTTCCATCTTTGCCCAGAGAGGGCCCCTCCCTGGGCTAGACCAAAGGCCACAGGCCCTGACCATTGTTCCCTGCCTCCCCCACTTCTGCTTTGGGGCTTTGGCCCCAGCCCTCGCCCCAAACAAATGCTTCTAGCATGTACCACCACGGGTGATTTATTTAAGGGGCTCCAAATAATCACTTAAGTGTCACCATGGCAACCTGAAGAGTTACCATGGAGACTGGAGCAGGAAACGTCCCCATGGAGACCCCTGGGAGACTCTAGGAAATCATTACCAGGTGGAGGGGGCTCAAGAGGGGGAGCTAGACAAATAAGGAAGCCCCTCGGTCTGTGTGCTGGTGCAGGGGGTACGCAGGGGGCAAACTGGGAACGAGCAGCATGGAAAAGCAGAGAAGTTAATAAACTCCACGAACCCTAGGGTCCTGTGTGATAAATAACTTCTGTAACATGCACAGAAGAGACGTGAAAGGAAAGACAAGGAACCGGGAGTAACTCGACCCCCAGGAAAAGGGTTGGGAAAGAGACACATTTTTGATTGTGCGCTTCTTTGTACCATTTGAATTTCCTTTATCACAGGCATGTAAAAATTATTCTAAAATTAAAATTACATAAGTTATTGAATATTTATTATGATATTAATAAATATTTTTCTAGCACTCTGGGAGGCTGAGGCTGGTGGATTGCCTGAGCTCAGGAGTTCAAGACCAATATAAGCCAAGACTGAGAACCTGTCTCTAAAAATAGCCAGGCATTGTGGCGGGCGCCTGTAGTCCCAACTACCTGGGAGGCTGGGGTGAGAGAATTGCTTAAGCCCAAGAGTTTGAGGTTACTGTGAGCTATGATGCCATAGCACTCTACCAAGGTAACAAAGTAAAACTCTGTCTTAGTAAATAGCCTTGGCGCCTGTAGTTCAAGCGGCTAAGGTGCCAGCCACATACACCAGAGCTGGCGGGTTCAAATCCAGCCCAGGCCTGCCAAACAACAATGACAACTATAACCAAAAAATAGCCGGGCATCGTGGTGGGTGCCTGTAGTCCCAGCTACTTGGGAGGCTGAGGCAAGAGAATAGCTTAAACCCAGGAATTGGAAGTTGCTGTGAGCTGTGAAGCCACAGCACTCTACCTAGAGCCACAGCTTGAGGCTCTGTCTCAAAAAAATAAAATAAAATAAAAATTAAATAAATAAATAAAAACAGGGAATCTGGAGAAAGAGCCGGGCATGGTGAATCATGCCTGTAATTCTAGCACTCTGGGAGGCCCAGATGGATGGATTGACTGAGTTCAGGAGTTCGAGACAAGCCTGAGCAAGAGTGAGACCCTGTCTTTACTAAAAAAATAGAAAAGCTAACCAGGCATTGTGCCGGGCACCTGTCGTTTCACCTACTCAGGAGGCTGAGACAAGAGGATTGCTTGAGTCCAAGAGTTTGAAGTTGCTGTGAGATATGACACCACGGAACTCTACCAAGGACAACAAAGTGAGGCTCTGTTCAAAAATTAAAAAATTGAAAAATGAGCTGGGCATGTGGCAGGCGCCTGTAGTCCCCAGGTACTCAGAAGGCTGAGGCAGGAGGACCTCTTAAGCCCAGGAATTTGAGGTTGCTGTGAAGTAGGCTGATGCCAGAGCCCTTTAGCCTGGGGCAACAGAATGAGACTGTCTCAAAAATAATAATAATTATTAAAATAATAAAAAAACAAAAGACGCCAAGGCAGGAAAATCAGGAATTCAAGTTTGCAGTGAGCTATGATTGCCCCAACCTGGGTGACGGGGAGAAATCATGTCTCTAAAAATAAAATAATAAAGATCTACATTTTACAGCAGGCCTCATTCTGCCTGTGCTTCAAGTTTGCAAACTCCCATCTGTGCGTTTCACTTTTCTCACCCACACCTGGGTTTCCAGCTGGGTCTGCCCAGAGGCATCATATACAATTGTGTAGGCTGCACTTTGTGCAAGGGCACCACGCCAAGGACCTGAGTGGGAGCTCTAACCTGGCCCCTGCTCTGCTTTCCAAGATGTGGGTCTGCCGAGAAGTACAGGCAGCTTTTCCTAATTTGCAAGTATGCCCAGATGGGCCAGCAGTAGCCTTCACCCAGCTCATGGGGCTGCCGTCAGAACTAAAGGATATAAGAGGTGTGAAGTACACAGTGTAGCACCTGGCACTAAGGAAATAGTGTCATCATTGTCTCCATGGGTGAAGTACTCCTATATACTGTGGCTGCTTCAAGGAAGGCTTTCATTCCTTTTTGCTTGAGGCAGGAAGGCTGTTGGTGTATTTCTTTTTTTAAAGGAGGGGTTGTCACTAAGTTTCCCAGGCTGGATTCTAACTTCTGGGCTCAAGTGATCCTCCTGCCTCAGCCTCCCAAGTAGCTGGGACTACAGACTGCACCCAGCATGCAGGTGTATTTTTTTTTTTTTTTTTTTTTTTGAGATGGAGTCTCACTTTCTCCCCTCTTGGTAGAGTGCTCCGGTGTCATGGCTCACAGCAACCTTCAGCTCCTGGACTCAAACGATCCTCTTGCCTCAGCCTCCCGAGTAGCTCAGAATACAGGTGCCCACCACAACTGCTGGCTATTTTTTTTTTTTCTTTTTGAGACACAGTTTCAAGCTGTTACCCTAGGTAGAATGCCATGGCGTCACAGCTCACAGCAACCTCAAACTCCTGGGCTTAAGCCACTCTCTTGCCTCAGCCTCCCAAGTAGCTGGGACTACAGGCACCTACCACAACGCCCAGCTATCTTTTTGTTACGGTTGTCATTGTTGTTTAGCAGGCCCGGGTCAGGTTCAAATCCGCCAGCCTCAGTATATGTGGCTCGTGCCCTATCCACTGAGCTACGGGAGCCACCTTGCCTGGATATTTTTTAGAGACAGGGTCTCACTCTTGCTCAGGCTGACCTTGAACTTGTGAGCTCAGGCAATCCACCTGTCTTGGCTTCCCAGGGTGCTAGGATTACAGGCATGAGCCACCTCACTCAGCCCCCTGCAGAAGTATTTTAAGTCTATTTTATTTATGTCTCAAAGGAAGATGACCTGAGCTGACACCCAGCCCACAAGTGAACAGATAATTTGTACACCCAAGTTCATCACAGTGTTCATAACAGCCAAATGGTAGAAGCAACCCAAGTGTCTGTCCATCAACAGAAGAATGGATAAACAAAATATGGTATATTCATACAATGGAATATTATTCAGCCTTATAAATGAAGGAAACTCTGATACGTGCATGCGACAACATGGATGAACCTTGAGAACATTATACTAAGTGACATAAGCCAGACACAAAAGGACAAATAGAGTATGAATCCACTTAATGTGACATACTAGTCAAACCCATGGAAACAGGAAATAGAGTGGTTGTTACCAGGTGAGGGAGGGAGGGAAATTGGAAGTTATTGTTTAATGGATAGAGTTTCAGTTTTGCAAGATGAAAAGAGTTCTGGATTGGTTGCACAACCTGTGAAAATATTTAAGGTCACTGAACTGTACACTTAAATGTGTTGTACGTTTAATCGGGTGTGGTGATGTGTGCCTATGGTCCCAGCTATTGGGGAGGCGGAAGTGAGAGACTCACATGAGCCTAAGAGTTCAAGTCCAGTCTGGGCAACATAGTGAGACCCTATCTCTAAAAAA
Organism: Perodicticus potto; assembly: GCA_963574655.1. Lineage (NCBI taxonomy): Eukaryota > Metazoa > Chordata > Mammalia > Primates > Lorisidae > Perodicticus > Perodicticus potto. Next base: position 5,511 of record CAUYRH010108415.1, read on the forward strand.
GAAAAACTTGGTGGTGTCCGCAACTCAGTGGGTACGGCGCCAGCCACATACATTGAAGCTGGTGTGTTCAAACCTGGCCTGGGCCTGCTAAAACAACAATGACAACTGCAACAACAACAAAAAAAATAGCAGGGCATTGTGGCAGGTGCCTATAGTCCCAGCTACTTAGGAGGCTGAGGCAAGAGAATTGCTTGAGCCCTAGAGTTTGAGGTTACTGTGAGCTGTGTTACCATGGCACTCTTACCCAGGGTGACAGCTTGAGACTCTCAAAAAAAAAAAAAAAAAGAAAAACTAGGTTAAAATGGAAGATTTCATGTTATATGTATACACACACACACACACACACACACACACATATACATGTATGTGTATGTTTTCTGAGACAAGGTCTTATAGCCTAAGCTACAATGCTGTGGCATGGTCAGGCACATACCACTATACCTAGCTAATTTTTCTTTTAACTTTTTTTTTTTGAGACAGAGCCTCACAGCTCACAGCAACTTCCAACTCCTGGGCTCAAGCAATTCTCCTCTCTCTGCCTCCCAAATAGCTGGGACTACAGGCGCCTGCCACAACACCTGGCTATTTTTTGGTTGCAGCCGTCATTGTTGTTTGGTGGGCCCAGGCTGGATTTGAACCCACCAGCTCAGGTGTATGTGGCTGGCGTCTTAGCTGCTTGAGCCGCAGGCACTGAACCAACTTTTTTTTTTTTTTTTTTGAGACGAAGTCTCACTCCATCACTCTGGGTAGAGTGGCATGACATCATAGCTCACAACAACCTCAAAATCTTGGTCTCAAGCAATCCTCTTGCCTCCACCTCCCAAGCAGCTAAGACTACAGTTGCCTGTCCCAACACCCAGCTAGTTTTTCTACTTTTAGTAGAGACAAGGGTGTCACTCTAGCTCAGGCTAGTCTCAAACTCAAGCAATCCTCCCAGAGTGGTAGGATCACACGAATGAGCCACTGTGCCTAGCCAATTTTTCTATTTTTTGTAGAGACAGGGTCTTGCTATGTTGCTCAGGAGTATCTTGAACTCCAGCCTCAAGTGAACCTTCTGTCTCTCAAAGTGCTGAAATTACAGGTGTAAGTCATTGCATCCGGCCTCACCACACTGTTTTTAAAGACATAGCCACGTCATACTTCCCAGAAAAATCATGCACATGAGAATGAGAACAAGTGCTCTTGTCCTATAGAAAAGATGTTCAGGCAATGGGAAGCGATCTTTGGAGTGTTTCTCTACCAGTAAGGTCACAGCACTTCCTCAGCCTCCCTTTGGACTGACCAAGGCTGGGCACACTAGGAGCTGTGGGACACGTTGCTCCTTTGCCAACACCAGCTATTATCACTTCATTATACATACACAAATGTATGTGTATGTATGGGCATTTGCCTATTGACAAGAGAAAATGTTATCTAATTTATTTTTTATTTATTTATTTATTTATTTTTTGAGACAGAGCCTCAAGCTGTCACCCTGGATAGAGTGCCATGGCATCCCAGCTCACAGCAACCTCCAATTCCTGGGCTCAAGCGAGTCTCCTGCCTCTGCCTCCCAAGTAGCTGGGACTACAGGCGCCCGCCACAACGCCCAGCCATTTTTTGGTTGCAGCCATCATTGTTTGGTGGGCCCGGGCTGGATTCGAACCTACCAGCTCAGGTGTACGTGGCTGGCGCCTTAGCCCGCTGAGCCACAGGCACCGAGCCAATGTTATCTAATTTAATTTGTACTTCTCTGTTTACTCATCTGATTTGAGGTTCAACATTTTGTTGACAATTTTTCCTGGTTTTTTTTTTTTTTTTTTTTTTTTTGTAGAGACAGAGGTTCACTTTATCGCCCTCAGTAGAGTGCTGTGGCATCACACAGCTCACAGCAACCTCCAGCTCCTGGGCTTAGGCGATTCTCTTGCCTCAGCCTCCCGAGTAGCTGGGACTACAGGTGCCCACCACAACACCTGGCTGTTTTTTTGTTGGCCATGGCTGGGTTTGAACCCACCACCCTCGATATATGGGGTCGGCGCCCTGCCCACTGAGCTACAGGCGCAGTCCTTTCCTGTTTTTTTTTAAGTTGTCTTTTCTTTTTTTTCTCTCTCTCATTTATTTATTTATTTATTTATTTATTTATTTATTTATTTTTGAGACAGAGTCTCACTTTACCTCCTCGGTAGAGTGCTGTGGCGTCACAGCTTACAGCAACCTCCAACTCCTGGGCTTAAGCGATTCTCCTGCCTCAGCCTCCTAAGTAGCTGGGACTACAGGCTCCCGCCACAACACCCAGCTATTTTTTGTTGCAGTTTGACTGGGGTCAAGTTCGAACCCGCCACCCTCCGTATATGGGGCCCGGCGCCCTACCCACTGAGCCACAGGCACCACCCTTAAGTTGCCTTTTCTTAAAGCTAAGAGGACAACCCAGAAGAACAAGTATGAACAAGACTGAAGTCCTCAGTCCCCCTGATGTCTCAAGCCTCACAGCTCTGTTCTTGATAACTTACATTGTTTTTGGTACAAGTTACATTAATCAGAATTCCCTATAACAAGAAATAGAAGCCAAGTCTGGCTAAGGGAAGTGGAAAAGTTCTGTTTTGTCATGTTTTTGGAAACACATTAGGCAGCTTACAGATACATGAAGCCTGGATACCTAAGATAAGAAAATGGGCCCAAACCAAGGGCTACTAGGCAGGAGAGGGTATAGTGGCATCATAGCCCAGGTGTGGACTGGCTAAGACACTGGACACCAGGCCAGTGGACCTAGTGGTGCAGCCTCTGTGCCACTGTCAAAATAAGATCCCCCAGCCCCTTTTCAGGAGCATCCAGTTGGCCTCATAAGCCCAAGGAGACAGAGATGGTGAATATCTGTTTTTCCTGTCCTGGGGGTTGGAGGAAAGGGGATATAGGTGCTAGGCCACTTCACAAGCCTTTAAAGTGCACCAATGGCCAAAAACTCTGAAACTGTGCCAATGTATTGTACTTAAAATCAATAAAGTTTATTTATTTTTTAAATTTTATTTATTTATTTATTTATTTATTTATTTATTTATTTATTTATTTATTTTGAGGCAGAGCCTCAATCCGTCACCCTGGGTAGAATGCCGTGGCATCACAGCTCACAGCAACCTCCAGCTCCTGGGCTCAAGCGATTCTCCTGCCTCTGCCTACCAAGTAGCTGGGACTACAGGAACCCGCCACAACGCCCGGCTATTTTTTGGTTGTAGCTATCATTGTTGTTTGGCCGGCCCGGGCTGGATTTGAACCCGCCAGTTCGGGTGTATATGGCTGGTGCCTTAGCTGATTGAGCCACAAGCACTGAGCCTTCTACTTTTTTAATTTTTTTTTTTTTTTTTTTTTGAGACAGAGTCTCACTATGTTGCCCTGGGTAGAGTGCTATGGCATCACAGCTCACGGCAACCACACATTCCTGGGCTTAAGCAATTCTCTTGCCTCAGCCTCCCAAGTAGCTGGGACCACAGGCGCCCGCCACAATGCCCAGCTATCTTTTTGTTGCTGTTGCAGTTGTTATTGTTGTTTAGCAGGCCAGGCCAGGTTAGAACCCACCAACCTCGCTATATGTGGCTGGTGCTGTAAACATTGTGCTATAGGTGCCGAATCCATGACTCATGCCTTTAATCCTAGTACTCTGGGATGCTGAGGCAGGAGGATTGCTTTGAGCTCATGAGCTCAAGACCAGCTTGAGCAAGAGCGAGACCTCATGTTTAACAAAAATAGAAAAACTAGCCTGGGCTCGGCACCTATGGCTCAACGGGCTAAGGCGCCAGCCACGTACACCTCAGCTGCCGGGTTCGAATCCAGCCCGGGCCCGCCAAACAACAATGACGGCTGCAACAACAAAAAAAAAAAAACGGGCCAGGCGTTGTGGCAGGTGCCTGTAGTCCCAGCTACTTGGTAGGCGGAGGCAGGAGACTTGCTTGAGCCCAGGAATTGGAGGTTGCTGTGAGCTGTAATGCCATAGCATTCTATCCAGGGTGACAGCTTGAGGCTCTGTCTTAAAAATACATATATTTTTTTTAATCATTTATTTTATTTAATTCCATAGATAATAAAGTTCATTATTTAAAAACTCCATTTCTTGAGGCTGAGCTGAGTCCTAAACCCCCCACGCACAGCAACACAGGCCGAGATTCCAGCAGACAGACCCAAGAGCAGCCGCTGCAACAAGACAGCTTAGTTGAAATTTCAAAGGCTTTTTGGAGGCTTTTCAGAGCTGGGAGAGCTTGAATTTGGCCCAGAGTGGAGAGACCCTTAGGAAGATGTGAGGCTGTCAGCTGAGGTTGGGGAATGACTGCACACGTGCAGAATGATTTAGGAATAAGAATGGATGGAAAATAAACAATTGAGTGGCAACTAATTTAGCAGATCCGAGGAAGCTGAATCCCTACTCTGCCACTTGGAAAAGCTAAAAGCAACTACGCTTACTCTGTGGAATCTCCAAAAGGCTCAGGAATTGGTGGCACTAGAATTAGGGGTAAAGGTGGGGCTCAGAACAAGGGAACTGTTTCAAAATCAAGAAGAGGCTCGGCGCCTGTGGCTCAACGGGCTAAGGCACCAGCCACATACACCTGAGCTGGCGGGTTCAAATCCAGCCCGGGCCCACCAAACAACAATGACGGCTGCAACCAAAAAAAAAAAAAATGGCCGGGCACCTGTAGTCCCAGCTACTTGGGAGGCAGAGGCAGGAGACTCGCTTGAGCCCAGGAATTGGAGGTTGCTGTGAGCTGTGATGCCACAGCACTCTATCCAGGGTGACAGCTTGAGGCTCTGTCTCAGAAAAAAAAGAAAAGAAGAAATTTGCCACCCATGGGCCCTCTCACATCCTGCCATTCTAGACCGTCGGTGGAAGACTAGAAGTTTACCCTCAGGAGAGGCGAACCAGAGAGCCTCTAGATCAGGGCTATTGGGCTTAGCTGGTAAAGGGGCTGTGTGCTTAAAGCAGGGATTAAGCTGACATCACAGCCATAGCACAGGGGCCCCAGGCTCTGTCATTCATTTACTTCCCAGGGCACTAACTCCAGATGATCAGTGGCCTTCTGTTTTGGGGAATCTGACTAGCTTAAGAAAAAAGACCTATAGATTCTGGTAACAACGAATGGCTCTGCAGAATTGCCCCATGGTGAAGCGCAGAGTCAGAAAGCTCGTGTGCTCAGACTTCCCAACTAGCTTTGCAGCGTCCCTGCTCAGACAGCCGTCATCAGACCTCTGATGAAAGCCTCTAACACAAAAGCCAGAGAGTAAAAGAAGCAGAAAAACCAAGGAAACGGAGCAAAGGAAAAATTTTAAAATATCACATAAAAACCTATCATTAATATTTTTAATACGTTAAAAAATTCAGCAACCCTGAAGAACACAGTACAGTTAAAAATATACACAATAGGGCAGCTCAAGGAGGCAGCTCCTGTGGCTCAAGGAGTAGGGAGCTGACCCCATATACTGGAGGTGGTGGGTTCAAACCCGGCCCCAGGCCAAAACTGCAAATACACACACACACACACACACACACAATACGTATATGAACATATATAAATAGACATCCCATACATCCCATCTCAGGCATATCTGTGTATAAAAACCTGAGATCCCATCAGATACACAGATACACTCTTTTCCCTCTCTGCCCCCTCTCTCCCATATCTATCTCTCTCTCCTCTCTCTTTTCTCTCTCCTCTCTCCCCCTTTCTCCCCCCTTCTCTTTCCCTCTCTTTCTTTCTCTCTCTCTCTTCTCTTCTCCTTAATGCTGCTCTGCAACATCCCCTGCCAATAAAGACCTTTCGTACAAGCAAGAAATAAATAAATAAATAAATAAATAAATACACAGATACAGGCGGTGCCACTGCCTCAGTGGGTAGGACACCAGCCCCATATTCTGAAGGTGGCAGGTTCAAACCTGGCCCCGGCCAAACTGCAACAACAATAAAAAAATAGCCGGGCATTATAGCAGGCACCTATAGTCCCAGCTACTGGGGAGGCTGAGGCAAAAGAATCACCTAAGCCTAAGACTTGGAGGTTGCTGTGAGCTGTGACGTCACGGCACTCTACTGAGGGCAATAAAGTGAGACTCTGTCTCTTAAAAAAAAAAATTATGGCTCGGCGCCTGTGGCTCAACAGGCTAAGGCGCCAGCCACGTATACCTGAGCTGGCGGGTTCAAATCCAGCCTGGACCCGCCAAACAACAATGATGGCTGCAACCAAAAAAAAAAAAATGGCCAGGCGTTGTGGCGGGCGCCTGTAGTCCCAGCTACTTGGGAAGCGGAGGCAGGAGACTCACTTGAGCCCAGGACTTGGAGGTTGCTGTGAGCTGTGATGCCACAGCACTCTATCCAGGGTGACAGCTTGAGGCTCTGTCTCAAAAAAAAAAAAAAAATTACACAGATATACAAACCTGAGACATAAATGCACTAAGGACAATATTATTGGTGGGTTATTTGTGGTTTTTTATTTATTATTATTATTTTTTTGAGACAAAGCCTACCTCTGTTGTACAGGTTGGAGTGCAGTAGCATTATCACAGTTCGCTGTAGCCTTGAACTCCTGGGCTGAAGCTATCCTCCTGCCTCAGCCTTCCAAGTAGCTGGGACTATAGGCGAGTGCCTCCACGCCTAAAAAATGTTTTAATTTTCTTGTAGAGTTGGAGTCTACGTTGCCCATGTTGGTCTATTTTTTAAAAGGCAACATAAAGACAAAAAGAAGCCAGGCATGTTTGCATATGCCTATAATTCCAGCACTTTGGGAGGCAGAGGTAGGAAAATCACTTGTGCCCAGAAGTTAGAGGCCAGCCTGCGTAACATAGGAAGAACCTGTCTCTATGAAACATTAAAAAATTAGCCAGGGCAGTGCCTGTGCCTCAGTGGCTGGGGCGCCAGCGCCATATACCGAGGGTGGCGGGTTCAAACCTGACCCCAGCCAAACTGCAACAACAACAATAAAAAATAGCCAGGTGTTGTGGTAGGCACCTGTAGTCCCACCTACTTGGGAGGCTGAGGCAAGAGAATCGCCTAAGCCCAGGAATTGGAGGTTGCTGTGAGCTGTGTGACACCACAGCACTCTACCGAGGGCAATAAAGTGAAACTCTGTCTCTACCAAAAAAAAAAAAAAAAAAAAAAAAAAATTAGCCAGGCATATGGCATGTGCCGGTAATTCTAGCTCCTTATTTGGCTAAGGTGGGAGGATCACTTGAACCTGGGAGTTCAAGGGTGCAAGGAGGTTTGATTATCACTGCAATACAGCCTGGCTGACAGATCAAGACCCTGTCTCCAAAAATAAAATGGAAATTAAATTAAATTAAAAACATGCTATCAGAAATCAAAAACTCAATAGAAGGATTGAAATATAAAGTTGACGTCATCTTGCAAAAAGTAGTACCAAAACAGACAGGGAAGGGCGGCACCTGTGGCTCAGAGAGTAGGGTGCCGGCCACATATACCGAAGGTGGTGGGTTCAAACCCAGCCTCGGCCAAACTGCAAAACAGAGAAATAGCTGGGCATTGTGGCGGGCGCCTGTGGTCCCAGCTACTCGGGAGGCTGAGGCAGGAGAATTGCCTAAGCCCAGGAGCTGAAGGCTGCTGTGAGCTGTGTGACGCTACGGCACTCTACCGAGGGCAATAAAGTGAGACTCTGTCTCTACCAAAAAAAAAAAAACGCAGACAGGGAAAATAGAGAATAACAAGAAAATTAGAAGACTAATCCAGGAATTGCACTTTTTTCTTTTCTTTTTTTTTTTTGAGACAGAACCTCAAGCTGTTGTCCTAGGTAGAGTGTTATAGCATCACAGCTCAAAGCAACTTCCAACTCCTGGCCTCAAGCGAGTCTCCTGCCTCCACCTCCCAAGTAGATGGAACTACAGGCACCCACCACAACGCCTGGCTATGTTTTGGTTGCAGCCACCATTGTTGTTTGGTGGGCCTGGGCTGGATTTGAACCTGCCAGTTAAGGTTTATGTGGCTGGCGCCTTAACCGCTTGAGCCACAAGCACCGAGCCGGAATTCCACTTTTTGAATGATAGGAGTTCCAGAAAAATATAAAAACAAATAATAAAAAAGAAAGAAAGAAAATGGAGTGGGAGAAATTATCAAAGAAATACTTGAAGAATATTTTCCGGTGGTGCCTGTGGCTCAAGGAGTAGGGCACCGGCCCCATATACCAGAGGTGGTGGGTTCAAAAGCGACCCCTGCCAAAAAAAAACCCGCAAAAAAAAGATAGAATATTTTCCAAAACTGAAAGACATACATTTCCAGATTAATAGGGTCCATAGAGTGCTTAACTCAGTTGATGAAAAGAGACTCACATCAAGACAAATCATTATAATTCAAAACACTAAACATACGCCTGAGCTGGCAGGTTAGAATCCAGCCCGGGCCCGCCAAACAACAATGACGGCTGCAACCAAAAAATAGTCAGGCATTGTGGCGGGCGCCAATAGTCCCAGCTACTTGGGAGGCTGAGGCAAGAGAATCAATTAAGCCCAGGAGTTGGAGGTTGCTGTGAGCTGTGATGCCACGGCATGGCACCCTACCCAGGGCGACAGCTTGAGGCTTTGTCCCTCCCAAAAAGGCTGGTGCCTGTGGCTCAGTGAGTAAGGCACTGGCCCCATATACCGAGGGTGGGAGGTTCAAACCCGGCCCTGGCCAAACTGCAACAACAACAAAAAAATAGCCAGGCGTTGTGGCAGGCACCTGTAGTCCCAGCTACTCAGGAGGCTGAGGCAAGGGAATCTCCTAAGCCCAGGAGTTGGAGGTTGCTGTGAGCTGTGTGACTCCACGGCACTCTACCGTGGGCTATAAGGTGAAACTCTGTCTCTACAAAAAAAAAAAAAAAAACACTGAAGACAAAGAGCCTACAAGTTTCTAGAGGAAAGATGGACAGACCAGGAATTAGAATGGCTTAAATGTTTTAAAAGATGCTTTAGAAGTCAGAAGACAATACTTTCAAACTTCTGAAGGGAAGTTATCACCAACTTAAAATTTTATACCTAAGAAAACTATCAATCAAGATTGAAGGTAGAAAAAGACATTTCTAGTCATTAAGCCACACACCCCCAATTTTTTCATATACTCAGGAGGCTGCTGGAAGATGTGCTTCACCAGTGTAGTAAACCAAGAAAAAGATAAACAGAAACTAGGAATCCGACACAAGAGAGATGAAGAAAATCAGAGATTGCAGGATGAAATAATATAACAGTTCTATAAGGCAAGCAGCTTAGACTGAATTAGGTTGAAAAATTCTACCTAAATCTCTTCTACTGGAGAGATGTCTTTAAGAAGATAAAAGTGGGCTCAGCGCCTGTGGCTCAAGAGGCTAAGGCGCCAGCCACATAAACCCGAGCTGGTGAGTTCGAATCCAGCCCAGGCCCGCCAAACAGCAATGATGGCTGCAACCAAAAAATACCCAGGCATTGTGGTGGGCACCTGTAGTGCCAGCTACTTGGGAGGCGGAGGCAGGAGAATCACTTGAGCCCAGGAGTTGGAAGTTGCTGTGAGCCATGATGTCACAGCACTCTACCCAGGGCAACAGCTTGAGGCTCTGTCTCAAAAAAAGAAAAGAAAGGAAAAGTGGTAAATACATGTACATGTATAGGGAAAATTAAAAAAAAAAAGAAAACCCCAAGCCATTATAAAAATTCATAGAACTAATAATGTCACAATATATAATATAAAGAGAAAAACCAATTATATGTCTATATACTAGCAATCTACACAGGAACACAGAAATTAAAAATTACAATACCAGGAGGCACCTGTGGCTCAGCGAGTAAGGCGCCGGGCCCCATATACCGAAGGTGGCAGGTTCAAACCCAGCCTCGGCCGAACTGCAAAACAAAAACATAGCCAGGCGTTGTGGTGGGCACCTGTAGTCCCAGCTACTCGGGAGGCTGAGGCAAGAGAATCGCCTAAGCCCAGGAGTTGGAGGTTGCTGTGAGCTGTGTGACTCCACAGCACTCTACCAAGGGCGATAAAGTGAGACTCTGTATCTACAAAAAGAAAAAAAAAAAAAAAAAACAATACCAGGGGCCGGCCATTCACATCTGTAATCATAGCACTCAGGGAGGCCAAATTGGAGCCAGTTGCTTGAGCTCAGCAGTTTGAGACCAGACTGAGCAAGAGTGAGATCCATCTCTACTAAATAAAAATAAAAGAAACTAGCTGGGTGTTGTGGTGGGTGCCTATAGTCCCAGATACTCAAGAGGTTGAGGCAAGATCAGTTGAGTGCCCCCTATAAAAAAAGTGGGCATGGCACCCATAGCTCAGTAGTTAGGGTACCAGCCACATGTGCTGGGGCTGGTGGGTTCAAAGCCGGCCCAGGCCTGCTAAACAACAATGACAACAATAAAAATAATAGCCCGGCATTGTGGCAGGCGCCTGTAGTCCCAGCTACGTGGGAGGCTGAGGCAAGAAAATCACTTAAGCCCAAGACTTTGAGGTTGCTGTGAGCTATGTTGCCACGGCACTGTACCAAGGGAAACATAGTGAGACTCTGTCTCAAAAAAATAAATAAATAGGGCAGCACCTGTGGCTCATTGAGTAGGGCGCTGGCCCCATATACTGAAGGTGGCGGGTTCAAACCCAACCTTGGCCAAACTGCAAAAACAGAAAAATAGCCAGGTGTTGTGGTGGGCGCCTGTAGTCCCAGCTACTCCGGAGGCTGAGGCAGGAGAATTGCCTAAGCCCAGGAGTTGGAGGTTGCTGTGAGCTGTGTGACGCCACGGCATCCCACCAAGGGTGATAAAGTGAGACTCTGTCTCTACAAATAAATAAATAAATAAAATAAAATAAAAGTAGTAGAATATCATCTGAGCATAGTAAGGAGAGATTTCAATAACCAAAAGAGTTTGGCACTGAGCCCATAAAAAACCAAGTGAAGGCTCGGTGCCTGTGGTTCAAGCTGCTAAGGCGCCAGCCACATACACCTGAGCTTGCAGGTTCGAATCCAGCCCAGGCCAGCCAAACAACAACGATGGTTGCAACCAAAAAATAGCCAGGCGCCTACAGTCCCAGCTACTTGGGAGGAGAAGGCAGGAGAATCACTTGAGCCCAGGAGTTGGAGGTTGCTGTGAGCTGTGATGCCACAGCACTCTACCCAGGATGACAGCTTGAGGCTCTGTCTCAAAAAAAAAACCAAGTGAATAAGGAGGGAGAGATAATCATTACCTTCGGGGGAAAATAAAAAGTTGTTCATGAAATGAGAAGTAGTCATAGTTCACCACATTGCATTTAGTGTAAACACTATTCCTAATAGTGTTTCCATAGTGGTAATGATGCAAATACTGACTGTTGCTCTAACTAAATTGTTATATGACTATACTGGGAGGCTGGGGACTGGGAAGGGTGTATGGGTTGTCCAAGAGGGGAAGATAATAAATAGTGCCCAAAGCTGAAAAACCACAAAGTAGTACTAAAATAATATTATTGAGAAAAATAGAGATAAATGACAAAAGAATAGGCATAAAAATTGAAAAGCATATCTGATGAGGGAGAGAGCTCTTCTTCATAAGTCTTTTTTTTTTTTTTTAAGAGATAGAGTCTCACTCTGTCACCCTCGGTAGAGTGCTATGGTGTCACAGCTCACAGCCACCTCCAGCCCTTGGGCTTAGGTGATTCTCTTGCCTTAGCCTCCCAAGTAACTGGGACTACAGGTGCCCGCCACGATGCCCAGCTATTTTTTAGTTTTGTAGTTCGGCCAGGGCCAGGTTATGAACCAGCCACCTTCGGTATATGAGGCTGGCACCCTACTCGCTGAGCCACAGGCATCACCAAGGAGGATCCTGTATCTTAAGAGACAAGTCTAGTAGTAGACAAGAAAGGACAGAATGCATATAGCTAGGAAGAACACCAGGACTTCCAGCAACAGACAAGCCAAGGAAATCTCTGAGGAGATTTCACCATTTCCAGGAAATCATCATCATAACACAACCTTGAACTTGACCTTCCTGATGTAGCCTGTTGCCCTAGGGATAGGAGGTGGAAGCTTCCCTAGGGAAGGTAGCTTGGCATGGAAGTCCCTAAAACCCAAAGCAGCAATTCTCCCCCATATCCTGTTCCTCTTCATCCTCCACCAGCCAGACCCCCAGGGCTCCTGCTTAGACACGTTAACCTGTGCTCATGTTTGCAGAGATCAAACAGGCTGAGGGGATTAGGATGTGCTTTGGAGCCAGCAGACAAATCTGCCTTTACTTTTGCCCCCACATCCTCCATTCTCAGCCATTTCTGTAGTATATGGGCAGACAGCTCAGCTAACCCACCTGCACAGCTTCCCAGACATTCCACACTCAGACAGTGGTGCCGGGAGTAAAGCTATAGAGAAAAGGGAGGTATTAAGGGAGAATTAAGGTGAGGAAGTGACTCAGCCCAGCAAAAGCCTGCAGGCATCTGGAGGAGTTCTCAGGAAGTAGTGGCAGCTGCTTCTTTCAGCTTTCAAAATGGCCTGAGAGTGTTGCTGAAATGTGACTCCCTCTGTCTCATGGACCACTGGGGTCCCCAGCCCTAGCCACCAGAGCACCCCTGCTGGGATGATTGAGTTGGGTGTCTTTGGATTTTGCTTGCCAATGGTTTCTTTCTCCTGGATTTGTTTGCCTTGCGCAGGATGGAAGGAGGTTGGAGAGGTGACTCTGTCTTCAGCAGCCCCTGGGAGAAGCTGCCCACCTATGGGACAGAAGGTGGTGGGCCTAGCAGTTAGGAACAAATCCCTCAAGGCTCAGAAGAAAGTCATTGCTCCATAGAGAACATGAATTCTCATAGTTGGACAACTCAAGTTCCTGTTCTTTTTTGTTTTTTAGGCAGAGTCTCACTCTGTGCCCTGGGTAGAGTGCCATGGCATCATAGCTAGCAGCAACCTCAAACTCTTGGGCTCCAGTGATCCTTCTACCTCAGCCTCCCTAGTATCTGGGACTACTTGCAACACCCTTGGTTTTCTATTTTTAGTAGAAACAGGGTTTCACTCTTGTTCAGGCTGATCTCGAACTTCTGAGCTCAAGCAATTCGCCTGCCCTGGCCTCCCAGGGTGATAGGATTACAGGCGTGAGCCACTGAGGCCGGACTCAACTTTGTTCTTTCTGTTCACTCCATATGACTCTCATATGCCAGGCCCTGGGTTTAGTTAGGAGAGAATTTTTAAAAGTAAATCACCTCTTGGCCAGTGCCTGTAGCCTCAGCAGCTAGGGCACCAGCCACATACACCAGGGCTGGCGGGTTTGAACCCAGCCCCGGCCTGCCAAACAACAGTGACAACTACAAGACAAAAATAGCTGGGCATTGTGAAGGGCACCTGCAGTCCCAGCTACCTGGGAGGCTGAGGCAAGAGAATCGCTTAAACCCAAGAGTTTGAGGTTGCTGTGAGCTGTGATATTACAGCACTGTACTGAGGGCAACATAATAAGACTCAGTCTCAAAATAAAAGGCTCGGTATCTGTGGCCCAAGCGGCTAAGGCGCCAGCCATATACACCTGAGCTGGCAGGTTTGAATCCAGCCCAGCCCTGCCAAACAATGACGGCTGCAACAAAAAATAGCCAGGTGTTATGGTGGGTGCCTGTAGTCCCAGCTACTTGGAAGGCAGAGGCAGGAGAATCACTTGAGCCCAGGAATTGGAGGTTGCCGTGAGCTGTGATGCCACAGCACTCTACCCAGTGTGACAGCTTGAGGCTCTGTCTCAAAAAAAAAAAGAAAACAAAAGAAAAGAAAAAAGTAAACCACCTCTCACCCTCTAAGATGACTACTATTTAAAAAAAAAAAAAGTAAACAGAAAATAAACATTGGCACGGTTGTGGAGAAATTGGAGCCCTTGTGCACTATTAGTGGAAATGCAAATTAATACAGCTGCTATGGAAAACTATATGGCAGCTCCTCAAAAAGCTGGACATAGAATAACCATATGATCCCTCAGGGAGGGCTTTTGCTCTAAAGAATAAAAAGCAGGGTATCGTAGAGATATTTGGACATTCTTGTTCATAACAGCTTTGTTCACAGTAGTCAAAAGGTAGAAGTAGACCAGGCACGGTGGCTCAGACTCATAATCCTAGCACTCTGGGAGACTGAGGCAGGTGGATCCCTTGAGCTTTGGAGTTTGAGATCAGCCTGAGCAATAACAAGACCCTGCTTCTACTAATAACAGAAATGAAAACTAGCCAGGCCTTGTGGTGAGCAGGCCCCGATAGTCCCAGCTACTTGGGAAGCTGAGGCGAACAGATTGCTTGAGTCCAAGAGTTTCATGTTGCTGTGAGCTATGGCGCTAGGGCACTCTACCCAAGGCGACAGAGGGAAACTCTGCCTCAAAAAAAACCAAAGGCCGGGTGCAGTACATGCTAGCCATTGCACTCTAGGCAGAATGACAGAGCAAGACTGTCTAAAAAAGAGAAAAGAAAGAAAAGAAAAGAGAAAAGAAAAAAAGAAATAGATTTGCTTGCTGTTAAGTTTATATGTGTACCCGGCTGGTTATACAGCTTCTAGGTCATTCTAAGTGCGTTTCAGTGTGGAGTTTATGTGTCAACTGTAAGTATATTTCCTTAGGAGAGGACTAGAGAGAAGTCCTAGCCTTAAAAAAAAAACCAGGTGTAGAGGATTCAGAGAGTAGGACAAGCCCATAAAAGGGGGAAACAGGGGCGGCGCCTGTGACTGAAAGGAGTAGGGCACCGGCCCCATATGCCGGAGGTGGCAGGTTCAAACCCTGCCCCAGCCAAAAACTGCAAAAGATAAAAAAGCAAAAGGGGGAAACAATGTTACCTTAAACTCATCATGTGAGTACTATGGTTTCCTAGGTGAACAGATAATATGTCTTGTAATAGTTAAAGAAGTGGCCTTGCTAAATATGTACTTTAATTTCCAATACTTTAAACTGTGGGATGTGCCTCCGTCTGTAAGTTTGTGTAGTGAGGGTATGAAGCAGACCTTCTTAGAAATGTTCTTCTGATGGCTCAGCCTCCTGTAGCTCAACAGCTACAGGTGCCAGCCATATACATGAAAGCTGGCAGGTTCAAATCCAGCCCGGGCCTGCCAAACAACAATGACAACTACCCAAAAAATAGCTGGGTGTTGTGGCAGGTGCCTGTAGGCCATTCTACTTGTGAGGCTGAGGCAAGAAAATTGCTTAAGCCCAAGAGTTTGAGGTTGCTGTGTGCTGTGACACCACAGTACTCTACCGAGGGCAACATAGTGGGACTCTGTATCAAAAAAAAAAAAAAAACTGCTTTTCTGAGCAAGGGTATCTATGGCCAAGATTGGTCACTGCCCTACAAAGCCATTCTTCTGTCTTCCTTTTTTTTTTTTTTTTTTTTGTAGTAAAGAAAAGAAATTATTATATTGTTATTTAGCAGGCCCAGGCTGGGCTCAAATCTGCCAGATTCAGTGCATGTGGCCAGCACCCTACTCACTAAGCTACGGGTGCTGAGCCATTTTTTTTTTTTCTTTTTTTTTTGAGACAGAGTCTTACTTTGTTGCCCTCAGTAGAGTGCTATGGTGTCATAGCTCACAACAACCTCAGACTCTTGAGCTCAAGTGATTATCTTGCCTCAGCCGCCCAAGTAGCTGTGATTATAGGCACTCGCCACAATGCCCAGCTATTTTTAGAGACCAGGTCTTGCTCTGGCTCAGGCTGGTCTTGAACCTGTGAACTCAGGCAATCTACCCACCTCGGCCTCCCAGAGTGCTGGGATTATAGACATGAGACACTATACCTGGCCTCTCCTTTCTTCCTTAAGCATGGATTGCCCCACTTTAGCTGGGCACACAGCCACCAAGAATAAAAACTACATTTCCCAGCTGAACACAGTGGCTCACGCCTGTAATCCCAGCACTTGGGAGGCTGAGGTGGGTGGATCGCCTGTGCTCAAAGGTTCAAGACCAGCATAAGCCAGAGCAAGACCCTGTCTCTAAAAAAAATAGCTGGGTGTTGTGTTGTGGTGGGTGCCTGTAGTCCTAGCTACTTGGGAGGCTGAGGCAAGAGAATTGCTTGAGCCCAAGAGTTTGAGGTTGCTGTGAGCTAAGACGCCACCACACTCTACCAAGGGTAACCAAGTTAGACTGTGTCTAAAAAAAAAAGACTACAGGCTCGGTGCCTGTGGCTCAACAGGCTAAGGCGCCAGCCATGTACACCTAAGCTGGCGGGTTCGAATCCAGCCCGGGCCCGCCAATCAACAATGACAGCTGCAACCAAAAAATGGCCGGGCGTTGTGGCGGGCGCCTGTAGTCCCTGCTACTCGGGAGGTGGAGGCAAGAGACTCACTTGAGCCCAGGAATTGGAGGTTGCTGTGAGCTGTGATGCCAGAGCACTCTATCCAGGGTGACAGCTTGAGGCTCTGTCTCAAAAAAAAAAAAGAATACATTTCCCAGTATCAAATGCAGTTAGTGTGGGCAGCGCCTGTGGCTCATTGAGTAGGGCACCAGCCCCATATACCGAAGGTAGTGGGTTCAAACCTGGCCTCGGCCGAACTGCAAAAACAGAAAAATAGCTGGGCGTTGTGGCAGGCGTCTGTAGTCCCAGCTACTCGGGAGGCTGAGGCAAGAGAATCGCCTAAGCCCAGGTGTTGGAGGTTGCTGTGAGCTGTGTGATGCCACAGCATTCCACTGAGGGCAATAAAGTGAGACTGTCGCTACAAAAAAAAAAAAAAAAATGCAGTTAGTGTGTCTGTGAGATTAAGCTCTGGCTACCAGGGTGTAAAAAGTGCCTTTTGTGACTTTTTGCAAGAGAATTCATAGCAAAGGAGCAAAAGTTTCTTTTTTTTTTTCCTCTTTTTTTTTTTTTTTTTGAGAGAGAGCCTCAAGCTGTCACCCTGGATAGAGTGCTATGGCATCGCAGCTCACAGCAATCTCCAATTCCTGGGCTCAAGCAAGTCTCTTGCCTCCGCCTCCCAAGTAGCTGGGACTATAGGCGCCCGCCACAACACCCAGCCATTTTTTGGTTGCAGCCGTCATTGTTGTTTGGCGGGCCCGGGCTGGGTTCGAACCCGCCAGCTCAGGTGTACGTGGCTGGCGCCTTAGCCCGTTGAGCCACAGGCGCCGAGCCTTTTTTTCCTCTTAATATAGATATGATGGGGGAGCCCAAGCAGCTCACACCATGTGCACAGGACAGAGGAACAAGATGAGAGGTGCCTACTTTAGGGAGCACTGTCCTGGCCTGAACAGCTGGCTTCGGGCCTTCACTCATGTGGAGAGAAATGTACTTCTGTCTTGTTTAATCTGCTGTAATTTGGGTATTTCTGTCACTAGCAAAAATAAAATAAATAATAAAAGTTGCTTTTATTTATTTATTTTTGAGACAGAGTTTCACTCTGTTGCCATGGGCTAGAGTGCTGTGGCATCAGCATAGCTCACAGTAATGTCAAACTCCTGAGCTAAAGTGGTCTCCTACCTCAGCCTCCCACATAGCTGGGACTATGGTTTTGAGCTAATATGCCTGTCCACTTTTTGTATTTTGTATTATTTATTTATTTATTTATGTTGGAGACAGAGTCTTACTTTGTTACCCTCTGTAGAATGCTGTGGTGTCATAGCTCACAGCAACCTCAGACTCTTGGGTTCAAGCGATCTCCTTGCCTCAGCCTCCTGAGTAGTTGGGACTACAGGTGCCCACCACAACATCTGGCTAGTTTTTCTATTTTTAGTAGAGACAGGGTCTCACTCTTGCTCAGGCTGGTCTCTAACTCTGAGTTAAAGCAATCCACCCATCTTGGCCTCCCAGAGTGCTAGGATTACAGGCATGAGCCACTGTGCCAGACATAAATTTTGTATTTTTTAGGAGAGACAGGCTGTCACTCTTGCTCAGGCTGATCTTGAACTCCTGGGTTTAAGCAATTCTCCCACTTTGGCTTCCCAAAGTGCTGGAATTATAGGCATGAGTCACCATGCCCAACCAAAACGTAATTTAACTGTCACAGTAGCCAATAAACTTTGGTCTTCGTCCCATTGGTGGTCTCTCTGCACTATTTTTTCTTTTTTGAGACAGAGTCTAACACTGCCACCCTGAGGTTGAGTGCCATGGCTTCATCATAGCTCACAGCAACCTCAGACCCTGGGCTCAAGTGATCTTCATGCCTCAGCTTCCTGAGTAACTGAACTACAGGCGTGTGCCACTATGCCCGGCTAATTGTTCTATTTTTAATAGAGACGCTGTCTCATTCTTTCTCAGGCTGGTCTTGAACTCCTGAGCTTAAGCAGTCCACCGCCGTCAGCCTCCCAGACTTCTAGGATTACAGGCGTTAGCCACCACACCTGGCCTTCCCTGCACCATTTTTATTTATTATTATTATTATTATTTTGGTTGCAGCAGGCATTGTTGTTTGGCAGGCCCGGGCTGGATTCGAACCCGCCAGCTCAGGTGTATGTGGCTGGTGCCTTAGCCGCTTGAGCCACAGGCGCCAAGTCCTCTGCACCATTTTTATCTTCAGTTTTCCCCAAACTCTTACCCTGATGAAACCAAGTTTAGTTGGTGTTACAGGTTAAGAGAGACCACCCAGGTGCCACCAAGTAAGATAAACTCCAGAAGAGAGTAGCTAGAAGCAGATGCTACCATTTCAGAAAACAAGCAGGCATTACCTCATATACCCCATGACCCAGCAATTCCTTTTAAATATATAAAAGAGATTTGTGTGTTAGGGGGTCACATACAGCAGCATTGCTGGTAATGGCCAAAGACTGGACCCAATACAGATGACCATGAATAGCAGAATGGTGGCGTACATTGTGATATGTTTATGTAATAGGATGGACTAGTCACATGTGTAATCCTAGAGCTCTGGGAGGCCAAGGCATGTGGATTCCCTGAGTTCATGGGTTTGAGACTAGCCTGAGCAAGAGCAAGACCCCATCTCTAAAAATATCAAGGCATTGTGGCAGAAGCCTGTAGTTCCAGCTACAGGAGAGAGGCTAAGGCAAGAGAATTGCTTGAGCCCAAGAGCTGGAGGTTACTGTGAGCTATGACACACCATGGCACTCTACCAAGGGTGACAAAGTGAGACTCTTAAAAAAAAAAAAAAAGAAAGAAAAAAAAGAAAAAAAGGATGGACTGTGCAGCAGTGAGAATGAATGACATACACTGGAAGAAGCATTCACGTAGGCACAACTCCAAAAAAATCAGGTTGCACTAAAGAACTGAGCCACAGGAGAAAATGTACAGTTAGGGTGGCGCCTGTGGCTAAGTGAGTAGGGCACCGGCCCCATATATGGAGGGTGGTGGGTTCAAACCTGGCCCCGGCCAAACTTCAACAAAAAATAGCCAGGCGTTGTGGTAGGCGCCTGTGGTTCCAGCTACTCGGGAGGCTGAGGCAAGAGAATCGTCTAAGCTCAAGAGCTGGAGGTTGCTGTGAGCTGTGACGCCACGGCACTCTACCAAGGGTGCCAATGTGAGACTCTGTCTCAAAAAAAAAAAAAGGAAAAGAAAAAGAAAAAAAAGAAAATGTACAGTCATAGAAAATGTGAAACCTGGCAACTTTAGACCATGTATTGTCTAGTGACATAGACATTCATAGTCAAACAATAAAGAAAAGCGAGAGAAGCATCCAATGTGCTCAATATTGATATGAAACTAGTAGATGAACAACTAACACCCAAGTGGGAGAAAATCACATTTGATTCAAGAAGAGGGCAGGGGTGTGTGGCAAGCTCTCACCTATAGGATACAATGTAAGCGAACACTGCACACCTCCTGGGTGAAGGATTCAACTGCAAATTGGACTTGACTTAACAAATGCAAACAATGTAACCGAATCGAATGCACCTGAAATTAATCTGAAATTTTTTTTTTGGCCGGGGCTGGGTTTGAACCTGCCACCTCTGGCATATGGGGCCGGCGCCCTACTCACTGAGCCACAGGTGCCGCCCTAATCTGAAATTTAAAAAAAAAGCAAGAAAGTGCCCCCCGCATTCAGGATGGAGGCTGGATGAGGGCAGGAGAGGGGGTGATGGTGTGTCACAAAAAGGATGGGGAGGTTTCTGAGGTTCTGGTCGGGGTGTTTACTTTGGAACTACCTTGAAACTATACCTACAGCTTTCCTGCTCTCTTCTGAATGTAAGAGGGCTGGAGGAAGAGTTAAGATGCTGTTTTGACAGTGGAGTGGGAGAGGATGGATGCTTTTTTCCCCTCCTTTCCCTGTCAGCATTTATGACTCATTCCAACACCATTTAGCACTTACTCCATTCTGCTTGAATTGCTGTTAGCTGTTAACACGTCTGTCTCTCTCTGTCATTAATTTATTCATTCAGCTGACAATTACTCAAAGTCTCCAAGGTGTCAGCAGAAAGGGGGGGCAGCTGAAGGGAATTAACCAATACAGAGGAACAAACCTGGCCCCTTTCCTCCAGCAACCTACAGTCTAGGAGGGGAGACAGACACGTGGGCAGCAATGTGGTGACTTGGGCCTGCACCCTTGGGGCCTGGATCTAATAGAGGTGGCAGCAATGGATGTACCTGTGGGCCAGAGCCTGCTTCCTGCAGCCCCATATCCCTCACCACAGAGCACAGCCAGGAAACACTTGCCAGTATGTTTGGGCTTGTGTACAAGTCAACCTGAAGCTCTGCAAGCTTAAAATGCAGGTTGCAAGCCTCACTGATTGTCCTGGGAAGCGAATTCAGAGTCCTGGTTCACTGCTGCCCAGACTTCCTAATACGATTCACCTGGGATGATAATTATTCAGGTTCTTAGGCCCTCGTCTGAGAAGGCCTGACAGGTAGATCTGGGCAGAAGCCCAGGAGTCTGGAGGTCAAACCAGCCCCTCCAGTGTTGTCTGGCGTCCTCTACCTTCTGCTCTCTTCTGAAAATAGGCTGTATTTCAGCATTTAGGAAGTGGTCAGTTGGGGTTGAGCAGATTGGACTCCTATTTCTCCAGAATGTGGTAGGCCTGAGGTGAAGGATTTATTCAACTCTATTCTTCCAAGAAGTACCTCTCTTGGGGGGTTAGTGAATGTTTGTGGAACCAAAATGAACTAAGAATAAACGAAAGAGACCCCAGCATTTCTCTGGAATGTAAATGAATCTTGGCTCAGCGCCCGTAGCTGGGTGGCTAGGATGCCAGCCACATACACTGGGGCTGGCAGGTTCAAACCCGGCCCGGGCCTGCCGAACAACAATGACAATTACAACAGAAAAAATAGCTCGATGTTGTGGTGGGCACCTCTTGTCCCAGCTACTTGAGAGGCTGAGGCAAGAGAATCTCTCTCTCTCTTTTTTTTTAGAGGTAGAGTTTTACTTTATTGCCCTCAGTAGAGTGCTATGGCATCACAGCTCACAGCAACCAACCTCCAACTCGTGGGCTTAGGTGATACTCTTACCTCAGGCTCCTGAGTAGCTGAGATTACAGGCGCTGGCCACAACACCTGGCTATTTTTTGTTGCAGTTTGGCTGGGGCTGGATTTGAACCCGCCACCCTCGGTATATGGGGCTAGTGCCCTACCCACTGAGCCACAGGTACTGCCTAACAAGAGAATCTCTTCAGCCCAAGAGTTTGAGGTGGCTGTGAGCTGTGATAGGCATGGCACTCTACCCAGGGTGACATAGTGATACTCTGCCTCCAAAAAAAAAAAAAAAAAAGGATGATAAGCACTATTTTTTTTTTTGGAGACAGAATTTCACTTTGTAGCCCTCAGTAGAGTGCCATGGCATTACAGCTCACAGCAACCTTAAACTCTTATGCTTAAGTGATTCTCTTGCCTCAACCTCCCGAATATCTGGGACCACAGGCACCTAACACAAAGTCTGGCTATTTTTTAGAGATGAAGTCTTGCTGTGGTTCAGACTGGTCTTGAACCTGTGAGCTCAGGTAATCCACCTGCCTTGGCCTCTCAGAGTGGTAGGATTACAGGCGTAAGCCACTGCGCACCACCGATAAGTGCTATTTTTTGCGTTCCCCTTTGCTTTTGTCTTGTGTTGAGAAGGTAGAGCCACCCTTGGGTGGATCCGATCTCTGGAAAGGAGAAGGGAGTTATCTAGAGTTATCCTCCCTGAATAAAAGTGGCTCAAAGAGGCTGGCTAAGGCTCACACTTCCTGAAACCGAGGAAGAAAACATCCTTGTGGAGAGAGCGCTGTGTGCAGGCCCCGAATGGCCTTTCTTGGTTTCTTTGGCTGCTGGTAACTTGCTCCCAGTGCATTCTTGCTATCTTCAGTTCCACCATGGGTCTAAGCTGGAACCCTTGCAGTTCCTGAAAAGCCTCATGTGCTTGCTTTCCTGGGCAATCAGGAGGGAAGAAACCTCTGGAGAAGAGTACCTTGGGTAAGTAAGCACTTATTGCCTGGGTTTCAGGCTCCTTCCCTGAGAAAATGAAGCCACTGGACATGTGTATATACCCAGGTCTGCTCAGAACAAGAGGTACAATGGGTTATGTGGCAGCTGAATTGAGATCAGAGGGGACCCAAGGAGTGAGGAAGCATTTGGTGGTTCCCCTACAATCCAAGGCATTTTCCTCCCAAAAGATTTATGTCTAGAATAATTATTCTACATCACAGATAAGAAAACTGAGTCACAACACAATTAAGCAATTAAAGGTCAGGTTTGAGGACTGGAGTTCAAGACCAGCTTGTGCAACATAGCGAGATGTTGTCTTTATAAAAAATACAAACCTAGGGCGGTGCCTGTGGCTCAGTGAGTAGGGCACCAGCCCCATATACCCAGGGTGGCGGGTTTGAACCCGGCCCCAGCCAAACTGCAACAAAAAAATAGCCGGGCGTTGTGGCAGGCACCTGTAGTTCCAGCTACTTGGGAGGTTAAGGCAAGTGAATCGCCTAAGCCCAAGAGCTGGAGGTTGCTGTGAGCTGTGATGCCACAGCACTCTACCAAGGGTGACAGAGTGAGACTCTGTCTCTTAAAAAAAAAAAAAAATACAAAAACTGGCATGGTGGCTCATACCTGTAATCCCAACTTCTCCAGAGGCTGGGCAGGAAGATTGCTTAAGTCTAGGAGTTTGAGGTTGCAATGAGCTATGACTCCATTGCACTTTTTCTACCTGGGGCAATAGAGCAAGACCCTGTCTCAAAAAAACAGAAAAACAAACAAAGCAATTAGGCAATTAGGTATGGAAATAAATGAAAGCCCACTCAAATGAGAACAAGCAAAGGCTATTTATTCAGAGCTTGCCACCATAGCAGGAAGTCTGCCACTGTCACTTACCTTTGGCAGAGACTCAAAAGGCAGGCAGAGAAGTGGGAGAGCCTTTTTTTTTTTTTTTTTTTTGCAGTTTTTGGCCAGGGCTGGGTTTGAACCTGCCACCGCTTGTATATGGGGCTGGCGCCCTACTCCTTTAAGCCACAGGCACCACCTGAAGTGGGAGAGCTTTCAGGTGGAAAAAGGGAAGGTTTCAGCTGTGTCCCCACAGCAGGTTGTTGGAGCTGGGAAGCTGTGGGTGGTCTTATTAGAAGCAGGGCATCCTGTGTGATTCCTTAGGAGAGATATTTGGCTTCCTCCAGTTACAAGTGGGGGCAGAAATCAGGGAAGCTGTCAGTTGTTGATTACATTCTGGCCATTTTTGGCTGATTGCTTTAGGAGTGTTTGGCTTTCTGAACTGACCTCTATGGGCCAGGGTTCTATTTTTAAGTATTGTCTGGCCATTGTCCATTTGTATATTCAGTCTTTCGGAGGTCTTTGTGGTCCTGCACCCAACCAGCTACCACCCCTGCAGTGGCCGGCTGAGCTGCTGCTGCGGCTGCTGCAGGAACGCCTTCCTTGTATGAGTGTTTACCTAAACCAGGCCCCCCACGGAGGAGCTTTTCCTCCCAGGAACCTTCGGTAAAACTGCACAGAGCTGGACGGCGCTCAGTTGAAAACGAAAGTCCAGGGCTCCATCTGGCAGCTGTTTCTCCAGCTGCTGCTTCTACACAAAGGAGGTTTGCTGGAAGAGGTCAACCTTGCCAACAGCAGTGGGGAGTCTTTCCTAAGGTGGTGAATTTCATCACTTTCCAGTTTTGTGGTCCCCAGGAGACTGACTCTCTGAGCCTCGGTGTGAAATGGGGGTATTGTTATTGCTACAGGGCAGAGGGGAACATTTGAGAAGGTGCTTGGAACAAGGATTGTGAGTGGAATGGTTGGGACCCAGGTGGGCTTCTGAGTTACCAAAACTAGAGTCCCCAAGCTATAACTGTTTCTTCTAGCAACCTGCTTCTGGCTGTGGGGCATTCACATCACCTCTAAGGGCCTGAGTGGGCTCATGGGTCCAGTTGCATCTGATTTACATGTTTACACCCTCGACAGGACAGGCTGGTACTGACCTCTAGCTAATCCCCTGGGAGCTGGATGTCTAGTTTTTAAAGGCAAGGGATGTTTT
>CAUYRH010108417.1:0-15123 GCA_963574655.1 Perodicticus potto
CAAGTAGCTGGGACTACAGGCACCTGCCACAATGCCCGGCTATTTTTAGGGAAGGGGTCTCACTCTTGCTCAGGCTGGTGTCGAACCCATGAGCTCAGGTAATCTACCCACTTTGGCCTCCCAGAGATCTGGGATTACAGACATGGGCCATGCTGCTTAGCCTCATATCCCATATATTAAGAATATCTGGAGCTATGGTTATATTAGAAAAGAAAAGAAGATGAGAAATTTCAAGACAAATTTCATAAAATTATCAACAGCATAGAATATTATATAAATAGTCACCAAAATCAATTTATTGCACTGGGTTTATGCAAACATATCACACAGACACAGTTTTATAACTCTGCAACATCAGATGCCTAGGGTAATAGGACTCGGGTAGTCCCTCACCAATCTGCTCTATGAAAAAGGAAAATAAAATACAATAAAATATATCAATATGTGAATGGAACATATGTAGCCCAAGTAACTATGTTTTCATGTGATGGAAGGCAGTAAAGTAAATGCTTAAGAATTTCATCCTCAACAGATACCTTGTTATTTTTGAGAAATCTACATATTTTCCAGATAAGTAAAGCAAAGTATATGCTGAGGACATTTGAAAAAGAAGAAATTGGCTCGGCGCCCCGTGGCTCAACGGGCTAAGGTGCCAGCCATGTATACCTAAGCTGGTGGGTTCGAATCCAGCCCGGGCCCACCAAACAACAATGACGGCTGCAACCAAAAAAATGGCCGGGGGTTGTGGCGGGCGCCTGTAGTCCCAGCTACTTGGGAGGCAGAGGCGGAAGACTCGCTTGAGCCCAGGAGTTGGAGAGTTGGAGGTTGCTGTGAGCTGTGATGCTACGGCACTCTATCCAGGGTGACAGCTTGAGGCTCTGTCTCAAAAAAAAAAAAAAAAAAGAAAAAAGAAAAAGAAGAAATTTAAAACAAGAAGACAGAATAAACAAAACAAATGATAAGGAAAAATATAAATGTGATCAGTTCTACTTGAAGGATGAAGATTGATAATGTGACAATTGCGTGTCACAGAAAAGACCTTTTGAATTGTTAAACTATAAAGACACTAGTGTGTTGACTTTTATAATAAGACCATTTACAATTTAAGGTGATGCGATGTTGATTGATTCAGTGGCTAAATTATTTCTCTCCTTCTCTTACTTTGTGCCATCACACACACATTAGCACTTACAGTACCAAGGCATATGCCAACAACGTCAAATCTACATGCTTCTATGATTTCAAAGAGTGAAAGTTACTTTTAAGGCTGGGTGCAGTGGCTCACACCTGTAATACTAGCATTTGGGAGGCTGAGGTGGTTTGATTACCTGAGCTCAGAGGTTCGAGACCAGCCTGAGCCAGAGGGAGAACTCATCTATAAAAACAACTCGGCATTGTGGCAGGTGCCTATGGGAGGCTAAGACAAGAGAATCACTTCAGTCTAAGAGTTTGAGGTCGCTGTGAGTTATAATGCCATGGCACTCTACCCAAGGCGACAAGATGAGAATCTATCTTAAAAAAAAGAGTTACTTTTAAAAGTTCCTACCAAAGAACAGCAATTATATTTCTTCCCATGATTCATTTAAAACTCTGCAGCTGTAAGCCAAAGTTTTGTTGCTAGTCACAGCATTGTAATCACAATCAAGTTGTTTGGAATCATCAACTATCCCTTCCTATTTTGACCTAATACTTCCATGAATTTTCTACTGGTGATATATGCTTAATTTAGCAGAAATCATTGTTCGTTTCCTCAAATGCTATGAACACTCACAAAGCCCTCTTAATCTCTGCTCTGATGCTGCAAAATCAACAGGTTTTCTTCATGCTGTGGATGTCTCCCCTAAAGCATTCTTATACTATTTAAGATGTGAATCAATGTTCATGTAAAGACATACATTACACTCAACCACTATTCCCAAAGAGCAACAGATCAGTTTCCTAGGTATTTCTTCCCTATATTTTGACTTATTGATACAATTTTGTCTCTACTTTCCCTCAGCCAACTATCACTTTGCCAGTTCAAATATTTGCAAATACTGATTGTGGACATAACCATTATTTTTTCTTTGTCCTTCTTCTCTTGCTGCTTTATTCCTCCTCCTCAACCTCATTTTTTCTTCTCTTTCTTCTTTACCCTCATTGCCCTCTTTCTCCTTCTCTCTTTTTACCTTCTCCTCTTTCATTCTCCTCTTTTCAGAAAATCCCTATTTTTATACAGTCTTATGCTGATGCCAAAGGAAGGTATGCAATAAAAATAAATACATTGTTATATAACCTAGGAACGTAGATGCTATAATCATCAACAAAATACTGGCAAGCCAAATTCAACAGCACATCAAAAAAATAGTAACTTACCATGATCAAGTAGGATTCACCCCAGTGATGAAAGGATGGTTCAATATATGTGATACACCACACAAACAGAATTAAAACAAAGATGGTATGATCATTGCAATAGATTCAGAAAAAGGATTCAATAAAACGCAGCACTCCTTCATGATAAAAACCCTTGACAAACAAGGTATAGAAGGAAAAAAACTCAAAATAATAAAAATCATATACGGCAAAACCATGGTCAACAATATATTGAATGGGGAAAAGTTGAAAGCATTTCCTCTAAACACTGGAACAAGAGAAGAATGATCGCTGTCACTGGTTCTGTTTAACATAGTAATGGAAATGCTAGCCAAAGCTATCGTGCAAATCAGAGAAGAGGAAGTCAAACTATCCCTGCTTGCGAACTATGATCTTGTATCTAGGAAACACTAAATACTTTGGTAAAAGACTCCCATAATTGAGAATTAAGTTCGGTAAAGTCATAGGTTACAAAATCAATGTACACACATCAGTAGCATTTCTATACACTAATAACAGGCAAGGTGAAAATCAAATAAGAATCAGCACCATATATAATAGCTGGAAAGAAGATAAAATAGCTAAGAATATACTTAACCAAGGAGCTGAACAATCATCAATCACTACAAGAAGAACTGTAAAACAGTAATTAAATAAAGCGTAGATAGACGACATAAACAAATGGAAAAACATCCCATGTTCATAGATTAGAAGAATCAATGTTGTTGAAATGTCTATATTGTCCTAAGTGATTTCTAGGTTCATTGCATTTCCTAACAAAATTCCAATGTAATTCTTATGTATTTAGAGAAAATAATCCTAAATACGATATACGACAAAAAAGGATCCCATATATTCAAAGCAATCTTAACCAAAATGAATACATCTGGAGTCATCACATTAGTGATTTCCAATTATACTATACAACTACTTTAGTAACCAAAATAGCATGGTACTTGTATAAATGTAAACATATACACCAATAGAACAGCATAGAAAATCCAAAAAATACATAGCTATGACCAACGGACTTTTGACAAAACAGACAAAAACATAGACTGGAGAAAGGATTCCTTGTTCAGTATTTGGTGTTTCAAAAACTAAATTGCCACATGCAGAAGGATGAGACTAGATCCCTGTCTCTCACCATGTACAAAAAACTAATTCATCAGAGATTAAAGACTTAACTGTAAAACCTGAAACCATAAACATTCTAGAAGAAAATGTAGGAAAAACTCTTCTAGACATTGGCCTATGAAAAGAGTTTATGAGTAAGACTCCAATAGCCAATATATGATAACAAAAATAAATAAATGGGACTTAATTAAACTAAAACTTTTCTGTACAGCCAAGGAAATAATCAACAAACTGACAATCTATAGAAGTGTACAATTGAAACAAGTCAGCAAGACAAAGCAAATAACCCCTTTACAAAATGGACAAAAGACATGAGCAATCTCTTCATGAAAGAAGATAGACAAATGGACGGCAAATCTATGGAAAAATGTTCAGTATCATTAAACATCAGGGAAATGCATATCAATACCATAATGAGGTACCACCTTACCCCTGTCAGTATTTCTATTATTAAAAAGACCAAAAGCAATAGATATTCTCATGGTTGTGGTGAAAAGGGAATCCTTATTCACTATTAAACTTGTACAACCACTTTTGAAAGCATTATGGAAATTCCTTTAAAGAGCTAAAAGTAGATCTATAATTTGATTCAGAAATTCCACTACTGGTATCTACCCCAAAGAAAGCAAGTCACTTTAGAAAATAGGAACCAAAACCTGCACCCAAATGTTTATCAAAGTAAGGTTTATAACTTCCAAGATATGGACTCCATTTAAGTGCTCATCCGCTGATGAGTGGATACAGAAAATGTGGCATATACACACGTCATATATGACATAGACTACTAATCATCCATAAAAAGAATCGAAGTAACGTCTTTGGCAGTAACTTAAATGGAATTGGAGACCATTATCTTGAACGAAATCAGAAGAATGGAAAAAAAGATGTCATCTGCTTTCACTTATAAGTAAGAGCTAATTGGAGGATATATGTGGTCATAAAGAGCAGTAACGGACATTGGAAACTAAGAATGGAGGGGTGTGTCTGAGGGAGATAAATCTACTTATCTAATACAATGTACACTAGTCTGGTGTCAGAAACACTGAAGGCCGTGGCCTCAGCAGGATAAATTTATCCATGGAACAAAAGACACTTACACTCCTAAAGTGTTTGAAAAGGTAAAGAAAGGAATGGGAAATATTGATATAATTTAATAAATGCTGACGTGGTTAAGTTACAAATTAACATTTTAGAGATAATCACTAAATAAATAAATATTTCTGGATTTCTGATAAAAAAATCTTACAATGTATATTATTCATCCATAAAACATAAAGTTTTTGATATGTAATAGGCCATGGATGAAACTTGAAAACATTATGCTAAGTAAAAAAAGATAGACACAAAGGGTAAAATATTGTCTGATTCTACTTAAATGTAAAGACAAGAAGTAGGATGTAAGTTACTGAAGTCTGGGGTGGGTGGGAGACATCCTCTAATACAGCTACAGAACTTCTGTTTGATGACAGATAAAAAAATTATAAAAATAGAGAGTGATGTTTATTGTACAGCTTTGGGAATGTACTTAATGTCAATGAATCATACACTTAAAATGATTTAAAATCGTCAATTTTATGTATATTTTATCATAATAAAAAATCTCCAAGAGAAATTTCACCCTATAAATTCTAGATCCCCAAACAGAACTTCACTCTGACTTGTCTGTAAAACCTTAGTTTGAGCCCTAATCCTCTTTTGCCCAGATTGTTCCCACTGCCTTTAATTGTTCTTCTTATCTCTATACTTGGCCTTTTCATTCTGTTCTCAACACAATACCTACAGACAGTCTTTAAAAATTTAAGTCTATACCAAAATCCTCCACTCCCATTCTGTTTCACCGGGTACATGGCGACAATTAAAAGCAGAACTAATTTTAGTTGGTTTTATCGTAGTTTACAAGTTTTCTACAGGAAATATGCCTTGTTCTGCCTTCATCCAGGACTGGACATCTGCTATTCCTTCCTAAGTATGTCACTGACTCTTCCCACTCTTCCCTTGGCTCACCCAACCAGTCACACTTTGCAATTCAAGGCCTTTGGACTTACTGTTCCTTCAGGCTGGAACATCAGGTGTCTGTTAAGTCATTAACCTACATAAGTTATTCATCCATAGATCAGTTGCTGTCCATTGCTTTCCATGGCTACTCCCTGGAAAAGTACAAGGATGCTGTCACCCATACCACCTCATACTCATTACACCTTCGTTTATTAGCACACTTTACTAAGTTCCTGTTTTTTCCACAGGAATAAAAGCCTCCTAAGGGTAGGGATTTTTCACCTAGTGGTTAAATGTGGTAAATCCAACAGAGCACTGCCTTGTTCACACTTGACATTTAATAGTCTTATTGGTTGATTAAATTAATACATGACTAAATGAAGTAAGTCATTGGCATTTAACTGTACATTCAATAGATACATATGCTAATATCTGTTTAGCCATAACCCATATGAAAATGTTTATTATCATTAGTAATTAGAGTGAAAGAAAGTTAAATGATGAACCTTTATGTTATCAATTATCAAACTGAAAAATGGATATTTTTCAAGTGAGTCAGCAAAGAGAAGCAAATAGGTTCATTACACTCTTTGTGACAGTAATGAATGATGTATTTAATTTGAGGGGAAATTAAATACATATAAAAGAAGCTTGAAGCTTTAATATGGCCAAATTCTGATTCAGTACTCAATGCTCCTTTTAAATTCAAATAAAATATCCACGAGTACTATATCTCTCTTTTTATATATTCATATTAATGCATGTGTGTGTACATGTGCCTGTGTGCCTCTGGGCCATGAGGTCATTTCCTTTCCAAGATACCTTTCAGAGGCTCTCGTTCATCTTTTAGTATATTTCTGTGGAGACCAGCATGAGTTACTATAAAAAGTAGGTATTGTAATTTGATTACCTATAAAGGATTCATATAGGATTAAATTATACCTCCGAGGAAATAGCTATTTAATTCAGGTGTAAAAAAGAAATCTTTGAATGATAATATCACAGAGATTTTAGCATTTGGAATATTGAAGTATAATATTTGGTTTATTCAATACCCTAGCCACCTACCCAGACCTGATTTAGACACGCCTTCAAATCTCTCAAACTGAGAAATGCCCGTCATGTTGCATGCACATTTGCATCAGTGAATGCAAAGTTTTAGTCATTTTCCTAGTTCTTTTTAACAGTAATGCTTCTGGTTTCCGGGAAAATTATTGAAATATTTTGGAGAAATGAGTAAACTTCCTAAATTATTTATTTTTGTAGACTTAATTAAGATAATGTGGAAGAGCTTTGGGAATACAAACCTTTTGTGAGAATTAAAAGTATCGTTCTAGAAATGAAAGCAAAAACTCAGAAAAATATTAAGCAAATAGGTATTAAATATGTATAATTTTGTGAAAGACCCTCTTCCAAGTAAATATCCTCTTCTTAATAGTTATTTGACAACAGTAGAAGGTCCTGATACATGAAATAATCTGTACTGACTACATTTAAGCCTAATTAATTAAGTACTATGTAGAAGAGAGATAGTCTATGAATTCTTTGAATTCGCACAAAAGCATTGACTTAGATCTACAATGATCACATCAATTTTATAATTATATGTAGTAAATGATACCCTGATGCCATCACAAAGGCCAAGAAATAAGATCAGCTCTTTTGGTTTTGAACTAATTCTAAGATGACCTTCTGTGCCTTTTTTTCAATTAAAATTTAGCATGTTATTAAGTTTGACTTAAATTTGCAAAAATTGCACTTAGAAGCTAACGTTTCACCCACATGGAATGAATGAATTGATGAATGAATTATTAATAATCGAATGATACTTTTAAACTTTTTTTACAAATATCTTTTCTCTTGTCCTGGAACATATACTTTCTCCAGTAAATCCATTTAGAAGAATCATAACCCTCTTTTTCTCTTGAGAATATATCTTAACTACATCTCCAAGATATTTAAAGGTCTCTGTTGTCAGCATTTTACATTATTAGAAGTGTTATTATTATTATTATATTAAGAAATTCATTTCTGCCTCTGCAATGACTACATTATCCGTTACACAATTTGCATAACATAAACTTTTTAATTGTTTAAAATTATTTCTAGTCAAAAACATCACCCCCTCTAGGAAATCCTAGAGTTGCCTCTTGAATTCGCATTAATTAAACTATTTAAAAGTGAGAAGAATTAAAATGGATAATCCAAAGAGAGTTCTGAAAACCAGCACAATGCCTACACAGGAATGCTACTTTCAGTGACCATAAGTCAATGACATTGAAACTAGATTTACTTTCAGCTATGAACACAAGTTTTACCACTCTAAAGAACACATTTTCTAGCTAAAAAGGAAAAAGGGAACCACTTCACCCTTCTGCTTCTCCCTGGTATCTGATTCAGGCACTGGAGTCTGTATCAAAGCACTAAGTGGGCAGCCAGCCATGGACTTCACAACCACTCATTCCTAGAGCTTTGTCCGTCTACTCTAACAAGTTTCTCTCTTTCTGCATCAATGTGCCACTGGAACATTTAGGAAACAACAGTGGAGGAACTGAGTGAAAGGGCCAAGGGGAGCAAAGAGTATCCCAAGTTGCTCATGTACAGGACATGTGTAGTTCTAACCAGTACATCATCTAAGTAGCACTGAAATTAGGACAATGCTTGTAGAATTAAATGCAGCTTGAAATTTTTCAACTGTCAGCCACACTATTTATAAAAAAGTACTAATTTTACTCATTGTCTTAAAATCCTGCATAAGAAATGTTTCAAGGCACTGGTTGCCAGCATTGGAAAAATTTTACAAACTCTTACAAACTAGAACTTTTACAAAACTTTGAAAAAAGTTTACAAACTTTTACACGTCTTCCCACACCACAGAGGAAAGCATGGTTAGTCATGTAGCTACCACTTCCTAATACTTGATAGGTACAAATATGTTTTCTACCTTGAAAATAATGGTCTGGCTCTCCTTCCTCAGAGAGCTTGACACTTACGCAGTAGGGAGAGAAGTGAGTTCGAGTTCACGAGTTCAAGACCACTCTGAGCAAGAGCGGCACCCTGTCTCTACTAAAAATAGAAAAATATCTTCATGGAGTGAAAATGAAATAGCCAAGTCATGGGATAAGTGTGGGCAAGAGACAGGACAAAAAAACAAGATAAAAAAGAAAATATTGAGTTTCCTGATAGAATAAATAAAGATGAATTGAAAAGAAAAGAGAAATATCAGAGAATCCAGCTAGTTTTAGACCACAGAAACGAAATCAGATATTAAGTCCTTTGTGGCCAAAGTTCTCTTCATGAAACAGGTTTGCTTTTTCAACGACACTAATAAAAAAATTCATTTGGGGTGAAAGGTGTGTATTTTTGTGTGCATGGTATTGCTTTGTTTTGCATTGTTGTTCCTCAAAAGCAAGGGGTATGTGGTTAGGCCTATTTTCAAGTCCAGGTTGACATCACACAGAGTGAAGACTGCATATATAGGATGGTAAGGAAGCAACCAAGCAAGGAAGTCGGAATTTGAACCATGGAAATATAAATCATTTTTCAGCAATCTCTCGGTTACATAAAGATACTTGGGGACAATTCTGGAATTCCAGAGAATGAAAATTTAAATTTATATTTAAGCCAATAATATCTATATTTAAGCAGGCAGAAAGATCTCAGACTAGGTAGCATGTGATTTACAATGAATTGATAAAGATTTATAGCATTTAATAGAACAGCAAAATCATACACTTAGGAAAAAGGATCAGAAAGAACTGAAACTGATACGATTAAATACGTTAGCAAGAAGGTGGCGACAGCTCTGCTCTGTAGCATTAGACAAGATAAGAGTTCTTTTTTTTATTGTCTTTATTATTAAATCATAGCTGTGTACAATAGTTCACAGAGTTCTTTATAATATTTCATGATTCTAATCCCTCTCTTTTTTTTTTTTTTTTTTTTGAGACTGAGTCTTAAGCTATCACTCGGGATAAAATGCTGTGGTGTCAAGCTCACAGCAACCTCCAACTCTTGGGCTCAAGGGATCTTCTTGCCTTAGTTTTTCTATTTTTAGTAGGGATGGGGTCTTGTTCTTACTCAGATTGGTCTCAAACTCGTGAGCTCAAGCAATCCACATTCCTTGGCCTCCCAGAGTGCTAGGATTACAGGCATGAGCCACCGTGTCCGGCCTCCATCTGCTTTAATAAGGTTATACACTCTGAATCTTCTTTAGATAAGAAACATGCTTCAGATTTTATATATAAATGTGTTTGAATATATAAATGGATATAAATATAAGAGGTCAAATTTCAAAAACTATGGCTGTGTCTAGTCTTTTCCCTACCTAACTGTCCTGGTTTATATAATGCCTGCTTGATTGGCATATTCATTTGGGTAGAAATCTTGGAAAGATTTGGATAGATCTCTTAATATCAGTGGATGTTTTTGACCTACGTTGTTAAATAAAATATGTAAAACCAAGATAGCTTTTATGATCAATTGCTTCTTAAGTTTTTATTTAATGTTCTCCTTAGGCAAGAGGGTTATTAGTAGCTGGAATAAAAGGACTACATCGTGGGCTCCATTATTGGAAATGCTGAAATACAGATAGCACTATGTTTGATTTTTTCAGAATTACTCATTTTCAGGAAGTATTGCCTGCTTCCGTTATTTTTCCTAGCAATAGAATCAGGGATGCTAAGAACAGCAGTTACAGCATTTTCCATGAGTAAAAATGGACGAGGTTTCTATAAATAATGCATTTTGAATTAACTAGCAGCAATATCCTTGACATGTACAATCCTTCCTGGTTATGAGTTGCACAGACACAAAATGTGTGAACAAAATAAAATCACCACCATATGTTGCCACCACAAGCCTGTATTCTCTCCCAGTTGATTGCTATGTCGTTTACACGAAGAGATGGTTCATTTATGAAGTTTGCTGTGTGTTATTATTTATGTTTCCCATCTTCATTAATAATAAAATTATTAAGCATTGTTTCCAGCAGAGAAAAACATGTTACCAATTTCTGAAATTGCACAATTCATTTGAACATATTTTGGTACTGAATAAAAAAGGGAAATAATCAAGATAATAGTAGTGGATATAATTGTGACCATACCTCAGATTTAAAATAGTGAATTAGGGCGGTGCCTGTGGCTCAAAGGAGTAGGGTGCTGGCCCATATACTGGAGGTGGCTGGTTCAGACGCGGCCGCAGCCAAAAAATGCAAAAATAAATAAATAAAAATAAAATAAAATAGTGAATTAAGGGATTTAGAGATATTAAATATTTTGATTATGTCTGCTAGAAGCCATTCACAGGGACAAGAACCAGAAGGCTTAAGTCTCCTTTCATTGTTTCTTTCCTAAAGACTTCAACCACGTGTGGATCTTTGTTGTGACACCTGCAGGATACCCCGTGGAGGAACGAGCTCTCGGCTTGTGAACTCTTCATGGCCACAGTCTTCTGTCCTTGCATTTCTGTTGAAACACAGAGGAAAAGTCCTGTGGCTATGCATCCTCAAATCCCAATCTGCTTATCGAGCTTTCCCAGGTTCCAGAGAGAAACATACTGAAAAGATACTTAGGGAAAAGAAGGTCATTTTATTTCTTTTGGGCTTTTCAGTATTTATAACCATGATACCCTAAGCAGAACTACATATGAGCAAGATAGTTGATTGTAAGATTTTTCTTGACAGAAACAGGCTAAACAGCCAGCGTGTCCCTATTCCCTGAGGACATAATGGAGAGTTAATAGTCGCATTGCAATTGGGGAGGTCAGGGACCTATCCACAGATGGTTTCCTTTCACATGTTCTGTGTCTTGCTTAAACAGATGTACAGAAACCCCTTTAGTGGGGTCAGACCCTAATTCCCTACTGGAATAAGACTGTTTTAAGGGCAAGTATCCTGAAGGCTAATAGTCGGTGTTCAAATGACATCTCAAAATCTTCCTCATTCTATACCCTCAAGCCTACTAATTAGGTCTAAACATTTCAGGTTTCTGG
Organism: Perodicticus potto; assembly: GCA_963574655.1. Taxonomy (NCBI): domain Eukaryota; kingdom Metazoa; phylum Chordata; class Mammalia; order Primates; family Lorisidae; genus Perodicticus; species Perodicticus potto. The sequence continues at coordinate 11,482 of CAUYRH010108417.1, forward strand.
GCATAATGCCAGGATTTGTTGTGATGATTTAAGAAAATGAGGCTTGAGAATTGCTTACTATACTTCATGATATAGAATAAACATTCTATAATCATCATAATTATTATTTTTATTTTTATGAGTTCATGAGGTCTCAGTATTTGGATGGTAGAATGGAAATGTAGAAAGACACCCTTCCTCCACCCCAAAAAAGGCCAGAGTCACATTCAGACTTGAGCACAGATGAGAAAATATACTAGTCTGTAGCCTTTTCTAGGAAAGGTCTATTCTCAAGCAGGAAAATAGCCCCAAACACTCCCAGCACACCACGTGGTGGAGAAATCTGTAACCTCACATGGTAGGATTGTCTGCAGTTCATTCCAAAATCACCTGGAATGCTTGTAAACATTTTAAGTAGCGAGCATATTATTGAAGTCACAAATTCAAAAATTTGGATTAGATAAGAAAACATTCTTCAGATTTTCAATCTGGATGAATTTTAATGCATAAATTGATTTGAAATATATTTTCAAAACTTATTTATATTTAAGTCCCCACTTTCAAACTTGGACAAACTGACAATATACACACTCACATGTATTCTTAACCTCCTAGATTCAGAAAAATCTGTCTGGCCTTAGTAGACTTGCACTAAGCTGGCATAAGATGAACTGCAGCTTATCCTTTGGGGCCATGACACTCTCATATTTAGAGTTCTATAGTGATCCCCTGTTCTCTAGGTGATTATGCTAAGCATCTATATAGTAGGTCCTGCTTTAACCTGCTTTCTTCTACCTCCCCATTTTCTGTGTCTCCCTGCTGTAAATTCGAATCTCCAAAACACTAAACTGTTTAGGCAGCACGCACTTGTATGGAATCCATCTCTTTTCTGATTTTTCTTTTTCTACCTGGAATATCTTTTTCTTGTCTTTTGAGTTGGCCCATTCTTACATATTTTTGTGATTCAGCTAGAAAGTCACATCTCTTAGGAAACTCTCCCCTACTGAATGCAAAAATACTGAGGTATATCCATATCCACAGGTGTTCTTCTTCTACATCCACATAGTACCCTGTCGCTGAACCTTCACAATGCTTTCAAATTATCTATTAAAAAACATTGTCTCTTGATTACTGGGGCAACTTCAAAGGCCTCCAGTTAGTGCAGTCACATAGAGCCTCACTCTCAGAAGCATTCCACACTTGGGTTTCAATGATCTATAATTACTGTCTTGAAAGTTCTAATAATATTGTCTTCAACTTGTGACTCATGATAAGGCAACAGAGAGTGTATGTGTGTGTGTGAGAGAGACAGGTGGGAAGAGAGCCTGAAGACTTTTTCACAGGTAATCTCCTTTCCTTTCAGATTGTTTCCCTCTGGAAGTTAGATCTTCAACAGCTTTGCTGCCTGGTGCCCTGGATCCCGCTCACCTTTCTCTCTCTCTCCCCTCCCACTGTGATCCAGTGTTCCAAGCAGTGGTTGGGCACAGCTGCAAGGAATGTCAGAGTCAGGCGTATGCTTCTGTGTTTCACTGTGGGCCGTAATGTCTGTCTCCATCTTGGGCTAACACAGTGGTAAATTCATGCTTCTCTCTTTCACTCATCCTAGATCCAGAAATCAAAGGTGGCTTGAATCAAGTTTCCAATCTCTTGGGTGTAGCTTATCCTTTGGAAATTGCGTTGGTGGGCCAATGGGAAGGGGATATGAATAACTACCCCAAGATGGGACCATATTAAACAACAAATTAGTTATTTTTTAAAGACTTTCATTTATTTACTTTTTGTTGTTGTTGTTGCAGTTTGGCAGGGGCCAGGTTCGAGCCCACCACTCACTGAGCCACAGGCACTGCCTAAACAACAAATTAAAAAGAATATATTCCAGGGTTCACAAAAGACACTGGAAAAATAAAATGTTTTTATATTTTGACCCTTTAATAACAAATTTTGGGTTGTTTTCCTGTTTTGTACTGTGCCCTGGAAATTATGTAGCCATCCCTGCCTGCCTGGGACTATGAGTTCCATAGTTGGGACCGTCCTATTTGACTCTGAAACTACAAAGCTTAGAATTGTACCTATTACATAATGATAACCCAATATATATTTGTTAAATGAATGAAAAAATATGTGAATAATTACGCAAAATACAATTCACCACTTTCGGTAAGAAGAGTGCTTGAATAATAAGCTCTGTGGTGACGGAATATTTGCAGAAAACTTTTGACTTGTTCATCATGACAAATCATAAATAATACACAAAAGCTGTATAATACTGTAATAACATTTTTTCTCAACTAATAAAATTAACTTCATTCCCTGCTTCCTTTCAAAGTATGGAGTTGAAATCTATTTGCAAAACAATTTTGTTTTCTGCCATAGTTTAGAAAAATCAAAGCCATAAATGTCTTCTTTTTGATTTGGTAGTATGATTAAAGAAGTGATTTTCATTTGTTTTTAACAGTGAAGGGTTTTGAAATTACACCAAACAGCAGCATACTAACTACTTGGAAGAAAGATACATTTAGCAAAGAAATGTATATCTATATTCAGTATTTATCTATAAATTTCTAGTAGCTATTAAATAAATCAAAAAAATATGAATATTTGTATTATAGTAAATGTAGTATAGTAAATTTAATGTTATATAAAATGAACAACCTATTATAGTACCCAAGCAATTTGACAATTTACCATGTTTATGATATTTATTTTATCATTATGTATGTTTATTTCAGACTTGAAAAAAGGGAAAGAAAAGCTTGATGGTAGAGTACTTTTCTATATAAAGATGGGCACTGTATGGCTAGACAAAATTAGGTGACTGCTAATTTGTGTTCTTTTAGTTTTCTACTCCTCGTTGTTGACTATAACATTTAGAAAGATATGGTCTTATAAGGACAAACTCAAGAGTTTTCCATCACAGAAGGAGATATTTGGATTAAATGCCTTAAATGTAAAGACCTCTGCTAAAGATTGTGATCTTTATTCAGTAAGTCAGCCATTAAAAAGCAATTTTATATACTAGGAATTGAATGAGGCATTTGAGATAGGGTGGTAAGCAAAGCATATAGAGTCTCTTCTCTCGTATATCGCATGCGAGATAAAACATCAAGCAATTAATTAGGCATCAGTTGAGCAGAAATTTTAATAAGCAGCTACATATTTAATACAGGGTCTAGCCTAATAGTAATAGCACTACTAGAGAAGGGATTCCTGAGAAAATTACATTTAAATTGAGGCCTAAAGGATGTAGAGAAATTAGGGAAGCCAAAAGATCTGATGAAGCAGCTTTTCCAACATTGTTAGTTTTGTTAACAACAAATCTAGTCTTAAAATTGCTTACACATTTTGACAAAGGAACAAGATAAGTTTTTCAAAGCAGCATACTAATTTGGAATGTGTGATAACTTAAAGAAATGATCCAGGTGCATTCATATTTTTCTGAAAAGAGATATTTGCTAAGCAACTTAATAAAGGAGAAAAATCACACAGAATGGAACCTTACACTGTTTATTTATTTATTTTTTTAATTATTTTTTATTGAGTCATAACTGTGTACAATAATTCAGTCTTGGAGTACAGTGTGCAGGCTTCCCATACAATCGGAGATATTTTTATCAACCTGATTAATATAACATTCATGATATTTTCTCATTTACTATGTGAAAA
>CAUYRH010108419.1:0-27172 GCA_963574655.1 Perodicticus potto
GCGATTCACTCAGTTCCAGCCCTGTCCCTGATTGATGTTGCTGCTGGAACAGAACAAGTTCGCAGAATTTATTTCTGTCAAGGCTATTTTCCCTGATCAGACTGGGGGTGCAAATGGGTCTGGCTCAGTCTGTGAGTTCCAGCCTTTTGTCTCAGCTTTCATCCCCTGAGGGCCAGGTTGGTCCAAAGATAAGCCAAGCAGCCCCTCTGAGAGTATTCTGATCCCCGCACTCTGTCCCGGCCGGTACTGCCTCAGGCAAATCCTTCACATGCCTTGGTTGCCAGTCCGCTCTGCTGGCACCGGAGAAGCCGCCCGCTTCCCCCAGCCACCCAGAAGACTGGGAGTGTCTCCTCAAAACATCCCCAGGGGTGCAGCTCTTCTGCCACTGTTCCTGGAGTTGGCTGCCATTCTGTGCCTCAGGAGACCCTTCCCCCAGCCAGGTCTCCTCTCGGTTCACTCCCCTCTCACCACTCCCGAGCCAGAAAACCAGCACAGTTCAGCAACAGTCTGTGCCCATCCACACCCCCCAAGAAAATCTCCAAGAATCTGGACTCTGCAGGGAACAGGCCTCCAGACCTCAGGGTGAGAGTGGAGGGGAACAACAGGAACTCTGAACTGCAGGTAGAGAGTATATACAGTTTTATGCCTGGCTGGAGAGCGCCGCAGCACCCTAGAAGAGGAAGGAGGTTTGGTTTTTAGAAGGTCTCTCCCGTGGGGTAGAATGGGAGGACATCCGGACTCTGCTTGCTTGTTTGTATGGAGGTATGGCGTATACTGCGAACCTCCTACATGGGGGAGGGGACTCCCGTCCGCTTGGTGATGTGCTCTGTACCTTTTTGCTTGTGTCCTCAGGGTCTCAGGTCTCCCGAGCAGGGCTGATGTGCGCTCTTCAACCTTTTCTTTTGGCTCAGATCCAAACCATCGGCTTTCTTGCTGAGTTTCTGTCCTTTAACGCTCCTTCTGGACGGGAACCTCTGTGGAAAGCTGGCTACAGAGCGCCATCTTGGCTCCTCCCCTAATTTTTTTACTATTAAATTCATTCAAGAGGTATTATTTAATATTTTGAAAATTTGTGGTTTTGTAGCAATGATCTAGTATCTGATATACACATCTCCATTATGTGGGTCATTATAAAAGTTTTGAGATACACAAAAATTAAAAAAGATAAAATTCACAGAGATGGAAACCAATGAAGCCCTCCCAGTGACACCAATAAGCTGATCAAGTTGAAACTTACATAGGTGAATCAGAAAAAAACACTGTCAACTGCACTTCTTGGAAGTAAAATAATGGACCATAACACAGTTTGTCTCAAAACTTTCATAGTGACCCACATATATGAAAAAACAGAAATATCTTTTTAATTTTGTAGTGCTAGTAAGTAAGTTTCTGGTAAGCATTGTGATTTTAGACTGATTTTTAATCATCATATTATAGGTACCCTCCCAACATTCTAACTTTGGCTACCTTTTTTGACCACGAAAGGCCTCATTGGCCAAATGAATATTAGGCTTATTGACAAGAGTTTCTACTTCTCATTTACCTCCCCAAAACAAACTTAGAGCATGTCACTAAGAGCACAATTTCTCTCTGTTCTCATGCTCTTCCCTAGCCTCATCATCTGACAAAAAAGAAAAAGTTTGAATTATTTTGATCATTCCAAATGGATGGATGTTGAGCTTTTATGGACATGGGAGAAGGCCAAGGACAGAGAACTCTTCTTGACTTCAGCATACGGTTCTCAGTACTATAAACTAACCTTTAACCTTTAATATGAAAAGGTTAAATGTGAACTTTTCTAAAAGAAAGTATGCATTAGTCCCCCAAAATCTTCAATGAAGTGTTTTAGTATTAAATTAATGCTGAATTTTCCAGTGTACAAATAATACAAAGCAGTGGCAGTGAGCAAGCTTAGTTAAATAGTCATTTATTTGAGAACCTAAAAGAAGCAATGGAGTCTAGAAACTGTGCCTGACCACCTGGACCTTAGACAATGCATGTTCTTTCCTAAAATCTATTCTTTCCTCTTTCTACTTTCTATTCTCCCTAGGAATAGGTCTCTCAATTTTGAACTAGACACACCACCATCCAAATAAAGGTTCTATTCCAAAACTCCTTTGCAAATAAAATCCTAACACTGACTACTTAAATTTTCTCACAAAAAAAATAAATTTTTAGGTTTTTAACTTAATTTTTTTTTATTTCAAAGTATTAAGGGGGAACAAATGCTTTAGTTACATGTATCACTACTATAATGCTAGTCGTGGTTATATGGGTGCCAATCAAACAAATAGTGTTCATTGCATCCATTAGGTAGGTTTTTGTCTCTCTCCTCTTATTCCTTCCCCTGTTTGATTTTCACTAAGTTTTTTTCCTCTGTGTATGTGGGCTCATTGGTTACTTCCAGTTTAATAATGATTTACAGTGCAATCTCCATCAAAATACCAGTGGCATATTTCATAGATCTAGAAAATAATTCTATACTCTATTTGAAACAAACAAACAAACAAAAAGAGTGTAAATAGCCCAGGCAATCTTAAGCAAAAAGAAAATATCAATACTACGCTGTATTGGTTACTATAGCCTTGTAATATAGTTTGAAATCTGGTACTGTGTTGCCTCTGGATAATAATGTTGATTCTACCAACGATCCATGAGTAAGATCTATTTTTCCATTTATTTCTCTTACCTGTCATTTCCTTCCTCGGTGTTTCATATTTTTTATCTTTCACCTCCTTGGTTAAGTATATTCATAGGTATTTTATTTTCTTTGTTGCTATTAAAAATGGTTTGAGTCTTTGATTTGACCCTTGCATTGACTATTGTTGATAGATTGAAATGCTACTGATTTATGCACACTGATTTTGTTTCCTGAACTTTTTCTGAATTTATTTACCAATTCAAGGACTCTCTTAGTAGGGTCTTCAGAATTTTTTAGATACAAGATCATGCCATCAGTGAAAAATGATAGTTTGACCTCCTCTTTCCATATTTGTATACTCATTATATCTTTTTCTTCCCTGATTGCTCTGGCTAAGACTTCCAGAATTATGCTGAATAGAGATGGTGACAGTGCACACCTTTGTTTTGTTCCAGTTTATAAGGAAAACATTTTCAACTTTTCCTCATTCATCACAATGTTTGCTATGGGTTTGTCATACATGGTTCTTTGAAAAGATAAATAAAACTTACAGACTACTGGCTAGATTAACCAAGAACATAAGAGAAAGGGATCAAATAAGCTCCATCAGAAATAAAGATGTAGACATTACAACAGATACCACAGAAATACAAAACATTATCATGAATACTATGAAAATTTCTATGCACATAAACTAGAAAACATAAAAGAAATAGAAAAATTCCTGGAAACATACAACCTCCCAAGCCTCAGTCAGGAGGAAACAGAACTCCTGAACAAACCAATAATGAAAAACAAAATCAAAGCTGTAATAAAAAATCTTCCAGGCCAGGCATGATAGCTCACACCTATAATCTTACTACTCTGGGAGGTGGAGGTGGGTGGATTGCTTGAGCTCAGGAGTTTAAGACCAGCATGAGCAAGAGTGAGACTCTGTCTCTACTAAAAATAGAAAAACTAGGCGGGCATTGTGGCAAGCACCTGTAGTCCCAGTTACTCAGGAAGCTGAGGAAGGAAGATTGGTTGAGTCTAAGAGACTGAGGTTGCTCTGAGCTATGATGATGCCACGGCACTCTACCCAGGGCAATTTTACCCAGAGTGAGACTTGTCTCAAAAGGAAAGAAAACCTTCCAACAAAAAACAGCCCTGGACCAGAGGGATTCACAGCCAAATTCTTCCAGACCTACATGGAAGAGGCAGTACCCATACCACAGAAATTATTCCATAACATAGAAAAAGAGGGAATTCTCCCCAACTCATTCTATGAAGCCTTGATAACAAAACCAGGAAAGGAAACAACAAAAAAATAACAGACCAATATCCCTTATAAGTATAAATGCAAATATCTTCAATAAAATACTAGCAAATTAAATTCAATGGCACATCATAAAAATAATCCACCATGACCAAATGGGCTTATCCAGAGGAGGCAAGGATGTTTCCACACACATAAATCAATAAATGTGATTCACCACATAAACAGAAGCAGAAACCATATGATCATTCAATAGATGTAGAAAAAAAATTGCTAAAATTCAGCACCATCTCATGATAAAAAAAAAAAAATCAACAAACTAGGTACAGGAGGAACATATCTCAAAATTTTTAACTTTAAAGTAGATATTTTTCTTCATATATTTATTTTCACAGTACATAGGAAGTCAAAGGCATGCCACTCAGAAACAATTTAATTAGGATAAGGAATGGTCTTATTAGGATTTTTATGATCTTTTTATGATTAAGAAAAGAAATATCAAACCACTTAATAACTTACATAAAATGACGTGTTAAACTTGGGTCTTTTATAAACTAAGTAACGAAGGGACACAAGACAACATTTAACAATCGGACTGTTTTCGCCTATGAGCTGTAAGAGGAAGCATCATATGGCAAAGTCAAGGATACTGATTTCAAAGACCTCTGGAACATTTTGTCTCTTCTTCACGCCTTTCTCCTTTTTGCTGCAATGCAATGTGATGGCTAATTCTGAGCAATCATCTTGGGCCATAAGATGATCTTGAAAACCAAAGCAATGAAAATGATAGAAGGAACCTGAGCCCCTTAAGACTAATTGCTAAGTCATAGAAGAAGCCCAAGTGCCCATCAAACCATGAATGGATTAATAAATTGTGGCATATGTACACCGTGGAATATTATGCAGCCTTAGAAAAGATGGAGACTTTATCTCTTTCATGTTTACTTGGACAGAGCTGGAACATATTCTTCTCAGCAAAGTATCTCAAGAATGGAAGAAAAAGTATCCAATGTACTCAGCCCTACTATGAAACCAATTTAGAGCTTTCATATGAAAGCTATAACCTAATTATAGCCCAAGAAGAAGGGGAAAGGGGAGAAGGAGGGGAAGGGAGGGGAAGGGAGGGGAGGGGGAGGATAATTGGTGAGACCACACCTACAGTGCATCTTACAAGGGTACATGTGAAATTTACTAGGTGTAGACTATAAATGTCTTAACACAATAACTATGAAAATGTCATGAAGGCTGTTAACCAGTCTGATGAAAATATTTCAGATTGTATATAAAACCAGCACATTGTACCCCATTATTGCATTAATGTACACAGCTATGATTTAATTTAAAAAAATTAAAAAAAAAAAAAGAGAGAGAGACCTCACAATGCAGGGATGCTAATCAAGGCTTGGACCACCAACCTTAGGACTTAAATGTGAAAAAGCAAAAAAAGGTCCCCCTTATTTAAGCTACTGTTGATTTGGATCATTCTTTCCAATCAAAGTTAATCCTACCTAATGCAACAAACCAGGAACAGCTGTTCCAGACGTGTCACAGATGGAAATGCTTGGAGGGTGCTGTGGTGTTAAGCAAAAACAAACTATCACCCTTTCCCTGTCCTGCTTATCTCCTAGAGTTTGGTTTGGATTGCAAATAATAGCTGCTCAACCAACTAATTTCCTTTGTGTGTGTGTCTGAAACAGAGTACAACACTTGTCTTAAAGGGGGTTGGCTCAAGTGGTTCCTACTTTGGGTGGTAGCAAAGTAATCAGTGAAATTGGTGCTCTCAAGTGTGGCCTCCACCAGGGGTCTGCTATGATGGGATGCAAAGTGATGTGCATGTGTGTTCATTTGCCTGCACACAGAGTTTTCATCAGATACCTACAATATGACCTCAAAAGTTTAAGCACAATTAAACACAAAACAAAAAAAAAATTTCTTGAAATAGCATTTTCACATATGAAAGTAAACATTAATTTCAACTCTGAGGATTTTTTGTTTCTTTGGCCATTTGCTTCCTTTTGGCTGTTGTTTCTTACTACTGATTTCTCCCTTGTTTTTCTATGATCTTCAGAAAAAAATATAAACTATCAACTAGATGACTGGAAAATATACAACAGTTCCAACGATCTATAACAGGAAAATAAATGATCCCAAAATTTCATGAAGTAATTCAATTCTGCAGTTTATTTGTTATCAGATCAGGGTCCTTATAAATTAGGTGATATTTTTAACTGTGCATGTTATAAGGATTAGAGGTGATTTTACACATTTCCCTACAAAATTTAACCCATTGAAATAAGAAAAGTAGTGGCATTCTACCACATAGGGAAAAATAAACTTACAGGGAATGATATAAAGTTCAGATAACCTCTGGTTGCAGATGTCTCCTTTTCATTCAACTGATAACATACAGGAAATTATGGGATGTGATTAGGGGAAATAAATACATGAGACCTTCAGAACTAGAGGGCTTGATTGTGTAAAACCACCTTAAAAAGCAACATTTTCTAAATAGTGAGGTTAATATAAACACAAGGCAATATTCCAAGAACATGCCTTTATACTTTTTTTCTCCTTTTTAACACAATTGTATTTTATGATTAAAATACCAAGCCATTTTTCTATAATGAGTCATAATAGCATCTTGAAATTTCGGCAGCATATAGGCTACTGTCAGAATTTTCTTAAGCAAAGCTTTTGGGAGACTCTTACATTTCATTGTCACAAAACCCATTACACCAGGACAGATCCCAGCCCGCCTGAGTAATATCTATCTGAGGGTTATAATTTTGTCATAAAAATTTACTTTCACATGAACTTAGCATAAAAGGTCTCCGTCCAGAAAATAGGAATTGAAATGGATATATTATCACTTGAGCTGCTTTTTCGCTCACTTATCCTTCAATTACAAGCCTTAAGTTCACTGGTGTCAAGAGAGGTTAAACCAGAAAAATGTAAAACAATTTTTGAAATACATGAGGGAAATTTGACACTTAACATTCCAAATGCATTATTATTGCCATGGTATCACTGAAGTGTGCTATTGATTCATTTTACATTGTGGATTAAAGGCTTAAAAGACTATTCATGAAACAAAGAAAAAATATGTATATATAATTTCATATATAAAACAATTTGCAATGACTCGGGTTTCTTTTCTTATTTAAAAATATCTCCAATTTCTTTTTTTAAAAAATCTCTCCTTTGCAAAACTTACATTTCAAGAGGTAATTAATTTTTTTTAAATTTCTGAATGTTACAGGGGTGCAAAGGTTTTATTTTAACAAGGCAAAGGGGGGAGGTGAGAAGGGCAAGTTTTGAGAATTGCAATCATATTGGCAGTAATGAGCTTATGAAAAGTAACATTTGCATAATGCTGGATAATTTAAAAATTGCCCTCACATGCATATCTGCATTTGATCACAAGTCTATGAAACTGAGTTGAGGGGAGGTTATTATTACTCCCATTTGTATATACTAGAAGCAATGGTTCAAAGTATTTGAGTGACTTGGATATACAGGTGTGCGTTGCACATGAACTTTGTGGCCACCCTGTGTAAAATTGCAAATTGAAAACACATCTTACCATTGCAAAATGTAAATTCTTTTCCTTACCACATTGTCCAATGGTCTTCACGTCTCTAAAAGGCAGAGAGATTGGCTAATTTGTGCATTATCAATTTAAATTCTAATTCTCAAGCCAACTAAAGGTACATCATCATAATGACCCATCAGACATCCTTCTGGATGGCCTAGACCAGGAATTCCCACACCTCAGGGTGCTTTAGAGTCACCTAGGAGGCCATAAAAGCAGAGATTGCCAGCCTCACCCCCAGAGTTCCTGATACAAGGTCTGAGGTAGGGCATAAAAATCTTTATTTTTAACAAGTTATCAAGTAATGCTGATGCTGTTGATCCAGAAATCACACTCTGATAATCACTGACACAGAATAATTTCAAAATTTCCTCCCATTTAAACAAATTTTTTAACAATTTTCGTAATCTTTATTGAACTGTATAGTTTACTGGCAAAAAATTAATTTACTTGTAGGTTTCATCTTCAATTAAAAATATTGATAAATCAAATAACAGATGAAATAAAGTTAATATTTCTATTTCAATTCCTATCTTTTATAAAAATGTTTATAAAAAAGAAAACTAGGTGTCTAGGTGAAATATATTTCAAATCAATTTCACATTAAAATAATTTAGAAATATACAGAAATAATTAAGTAGAATAAAGGGTCCTTGCTTTGAAATTTTACTGGTTCTATAGATTTTAAGATAACTGGCATTAATTTTTCACTATTCATTTTTATATTTTAATTTTTATACACCAATTTACTGAATTCTAAAATGCTTTAACTTTCTGTGTTAAATGTCATATCCAAATCTATTTTGTGTATATAAAAATGTGACTTCTGCCCAAGCCTGGGTTCACTGTGGCTACAGCCATCTGAATAAATTCAGGTTTCCAAATCACTGTGAAAATTCCTTCAGCTATGAGCAGTCACTTTCTTTTTCTTTTTCTTTTTTTTTTTTTTCGCTTTCTTAATAGTAAAAATTTTGTGAGAAATATTTGCAGAAGTAATGGTGGAACAGGAATTCGAATCAAAGCAGTCAAATCTGGGCACTAAACTCTGTCCATTCAAAGTGGGTTTCTCAGACTAACAAATTTAGCATCACCAGGGAACCTGCATACCATGGAGAATTTCAGCACCATGACCCCCACTCCCAACCCCTACTAACAAACCAGAATCTGTGCTAGAACCCTGTGCTAGAGCAGCAGAGGCTTTCCCAGCTGAAAATCATCTAGAATCTTGAGCTATAGAGAAAAATAGCAAGCTCTCATTCCAGCCCGATTTGAGAGATCACAATTTAAAGCCCAGAATCTCCAAAACCCACACTGAAAGAAACTAAAATCGAACTAACTTAGAACTCACATTTCCTAAAATCTAGCCAGACCTTGAACTAAGAAGTACCTTTAAATACTAGAATAAGTAAGCTTGGAACTGAAATAGTGCTTGCCTAACATGTAGGATTTTTCCCTTCAAAATACACCAGCTTAAAACATAACCAAAATTATACCTTTTTTTCTAATTAAATCCATCAGGAAGGAAAGCAAGACAGAGACCAAAACTTCAAAGCATTTGGAAAAGAAACTTTGAGCTGATCTACTTTTTGTGCTGTTCAACTTTGTAGCTTTCACATAAAACTGAAAATATGAGGAAAATTCATAATTAGGCAACTAGCTTATGGAAGGCATGAATTTAGAGTTTTAAATACAAATATAAATTAACAACTATTTAATGTTCTTTTCAAAAACAGGATCTTAGCAGCAACAGTCTATCAAGCACTCTTACCAAAAGCTGAAAGCACAACTATAAAATCTCATTCCAGGCTAAAACCAGACACAAAAGTCAGAAGTGATGAAGTCATTATCGTTTGCTAGATTAAAAACACTCCGTCTCAATAACAACTCAGACCCAGTTCAGAGTAACAGCTTCAGTCTATCAGAGTAAATATTTTATGTGCCAAAATATGTTGGGTGCACAGTCTGTACCAAATTATGTGTTTAATTAGCTGCATTTCATCAGATGCCTTTATACTAAGGCTATCTCTTCTATATGACATATTTTTTCCCATATAAAGTGAATAAAATAGTCACAGAAAACAATTGCATTGTTATAAATAAGACCATAATTCCACCTTCAAAATTTCTCAGCTAAATCTAAAAATCTTTTTCTTGTGATGTATTTTTTTTTAAATAATACATAAATATCCATTTTTTTATTAAACTTAAATTGAATTAGTAAGGCTTTAGCATGGGCTATCACAGTTGACATCCAGAGCTATATTAGAAGAGAAATGACATTGCTGAAGCTCCACGCCACATGCTTTACATCATAATTCTATCTAGTCTCCCAACAACAAGATACAATGAACCACCATTTACAAAGAAGAAAACCAAGACTCAAAGAGTTTGAGAGAATCACTCATGGCATCACCCAGTAGCAGCATTAGGATTTGAACCCAGGTCAATGCCTTCCAAAAGTGACCATAAGTCATTCAAAGCCTCTGCAGCTGAGAGTAAACTGTTTTCCCTCTAGCAAATTACAGACAGCGAAGACCCACAACAGATGAACAAGCAAAAGGAAGGTTTGCTGCCCTCCCAGCTACCCTTAGATCCCTATCTCTACCTGCCATGGCCCAAAGGAAAACAAATGGTTACAGCTCTCTCCTAGTGATGAAGAAAAGGTGGCATGGTTCCACTGGGTGCAGCTCCACCCAAGAGTTGGTCAGCCTCAGCCAACAGGGTAGGTTGGACAGCAATTCCCTAAGCAAGTTCCAGCACATGAGACACACTGGCTCAGGTCAGAGAGCGTGGACCAAAGACAACTGGCTGCCCAAGCAAGTGAGCCACCAAGTTTCCCCTTTATAGATCTCACTGCATCTAGGATTCCCATCCAGAGCTGCCACACATTCAGAAACTGAGCTCTCCATTCCCCCAGAAACACACCACACTTCTCTGAAGACACTACTAAATGTCGGTCATCCTCTTACTAGACAAACATGGCCTTGGAACCTACCGGCTTCAACTAACTTATTGGACTATTTGGTCATTAAAGAGGAATAAGATCACACTTTAAAAAGGTACTTACTTGAAAAAGAGTAGGTCCTCATGGGGACAACTTCCCCAATTCAAATTCTCATCATTCTTCAGGACACTACACAGACCTGGCCCCTCATGGGGCTTTTCCAAAAAGTTCCAGTTCATGCACACTCTCCTCTCTCCCAGAGGTTGATAAACTCCCCCTTGGGCAGGGTTTTTCCTAATCATGCATCTAAACTCCTGGAAATCTGTATTATCACATGGATGTTCTTTTTGTTCCCCAAAACACCTAAACACATCTAGGATATAGTAAGAATAAGACTGATGCTGGCAGGCTGCATTAGCAAGGCCCCTGGGATGGCAACGCCTAGGTGGAGTGACTGACCACAGTTCAGAATATGCTGTGCAGAAATCCAACCAGGAGTAAACAGGCTGTGCCAAATTAATGCATGTTTACCAGTCATGAGGGACAACTGACTTCTACGTGAGACAGTCAAATTATTAATTTTCTATGGGCCGATGCGTGTTCGCAGTGAACTGGAGAATGTAGGGAAAATACACTTGAGATAGGAAGAAAGCTTCCATCCCAAGCAATTTTTTTTTTTTTAGGCAGAGCCTCAAGCTGTCACCCTGGATAGAGTGCTGTGACATCACAGCTCACAGCAACCTCCAATTCCTGGGCTGAAGCGAGTCTCTTGCCTCCGCCTCCCAAGTAGCTGGGACTACAGGCACCTGCCACAATGCCCGGCCATTTTTTGGTCGCAGTGTCATTGTTGTTTGGCGGGCCCAGGTTGGATTCGAACCCTCCAGCTCAGGTGTACATGGCTGGCGCCATAGCCCGCTGAGCCACAGGCACCGAGCCCATCCCAAGCAATTGTTAAGAGATAAAAATGCCAACAGGCTCGTAGAATAAATGCTGATTCAACTTCACGCATTTTGATCTGGCAAGTAACACAGAGAAACACAAGACCAGCTGAGTGCTTCCCAATAGCCATCTTTTCCTTTCCATCACTGTTCTTCCTTTTAATTCAAAACAGTAAGAGCATCTCTGCTTTTCTACCTCTGGGAGGAAGCCTGGAAGTGAGAGTGGGGGACAGTAAATTCCCCTAGGGGTGAAGTCAATGTCCCAAGTGGGTCACTTGCTTATAGAGATCAATTCCTAAATACGTATCCACATCCTTGTCTCGGGCTCTGCTTTCAGTGGAATCAAAACTAAGAGGGGAAATAAAGGCAAGACAAATTGTCAAATTATCCAGAAGAGATGAAGGCGAGGCTTCTGCTATTCATTCATGTATCACCTAGGTCCTAATTAATTTTTCATAAATGTTTCACTGAGAATAAACAGAAGTTACTTAATTTCTGGCAGCATATGATTCAACCAAAGAAAATAGCCAGGTGCAGTAGCTCATGCCTGCAATACTAGCACTGTGGGAGGCCAAGGTGGGAGAATCACTTGAAGCCAGTTCAACTGAGGAAAATAATAAAGCAATTTGCTAAGTCAAATACAAAATGCTAAAGAAACTCTAGAGATTATACTATCAATGCTAAAAATACCAAAGACATAGAAATCATGCAATGGGTTAGAAAAAAGAAGTTGATACCCGTAAAACGACACACAATGACAATAACAGTCTGTTTTATATTTATTTTTAATAGACTTTGTCTTCTAGAGCCCATTTTAGGTTCACAGCAAAATTGAACGGAAAGCATAGAGTTCCCCACATCCTTGTCCTGCCCACACGTGCACAGCTTCGCTCACCACCAATCATATGCACAGGAGTGCGTTTACTGCAGTCGATAAATCAGCATGAACACATGGTCATCACCCACGGTTCATAGTTTACATTGGGGTTCACTCTGGGTGCTATGCATTCCGTGGGTTTCATATTTAATTTTAAATTACAAAATGGTACCCCCAAATGAGATTTTCCCCATGAATGTTATCGACTGTGGTCAAAACGAAGAGATGAAGTACCACTGAGCAAGCTTGAAAATCTTCCAGAGTAGATAGATCTCCAGGAGCCCTGTGCAAACACTAATCAGGTCAGTTCTTGATGCATCAGAGGAACAGGTATTAAAATAGGTAAAGAACTTTGTTTAATTCTTAATAAACTATTCACTTGTTTAAAAAAAAAAATAGGTAAAGAATAAGCTCATTGAGAAGTACAGAATCTTATAGTCATTCCCAGTGGCTTAACTAAACCTTTGCAAATACTGACTCTTCGGACATATAAACAAGTTAAGAACCTTCTGAGGATGGAATATGAGTTAAATATCAACATAACACCAGCAAAACTTGCAGAATAGTTAGCACCTTGGAAGAAAAGACAGGAGATAATGATTAAGCATTATCTTATAAGAAATAATCTTTCACCAATACTCCAGATGAGTCCTGATGAGTGAAAAAATGTAGACACTGATGCCTCTGCATGGAAAATGATTCACAAGAGCAAAGTTCTGAATGTAAAGTTATTTTAAGAATATTGAATTTACAGTGCTCATATTTGCATTCCTAGTTATACATAATCATGGCACATGCTTTTTAAACCTATCTAAGTGAAAGAGCGTTTAATAAAAGTATAGGATAAAAATTGGAGGAAGAAAAGTTTTAATCTAATTAATAGCATTTTTCTTTCTGATTAAAACAATTGATGGCATCTTAAATTTTGTTTGTTTGTTTGTTTTGTTTTTTTGTAGAGACAGAGTCTCACTTTATCACCCTCAGGAGAGAGCCATGGTATCACACTGCTCACAGCAACCTCCAACTCCTGGGCTTAGGCGATTCTCTTGCCTCAGCCTCCCGAGTAGCTGGGACTACAGGCGCCCACCACAACGCCCGGCTATTTTTTTGTTGCAGTTTGGCCGGGGCTGGGTTTGAACCCACCACCCTCGGTATTAAATTTAATAAAACATGACAAGTACTTGCAAAACTATGGGACGTTCTAATGGGCCAAAGGTCTGGCTTCCGCAGTTCCTATGGCTTAAGGAATCACAGCAAACTTCCGATGATACTGGCTTTCTGCTGCAAAGCAAGTGATTCACAAAGAACACCAAAGACTGAGTCAAAGCAAGCCTCGTGACTGCCATTTGCCATTTATCTGTCCACCTTCTAGTGAAGAGTAATATTTTCTCCAAATTTTCCACTCTCAACATCTCAAGTGTTTGTCATGAACAGAATCTGACCCAGAACACTCTCATCAAGCAAGTCTGAGAAATGTTCTTCCTAAGTTTCTTTCCTAAAATGTAACACTACCAGCCCCTTTCTTGTAATACAGGGGATGCAGATGGTGGGGAGTTAACAAGAGACAAGCTGCACAATTACTTTAAGGATTATGACACACAGAGTGAGTGTTTTCAAATCTTCATTCACTCCTTAGCAGACTTACACATTCATAGTCTTTCCCACATGATTTCAGGGTCTCCCACTGTGAGTGGAGTAAATGCCCAGTGCATTGCTATCAGGCTTGGCTAGGTGACTTGCTTGTGCCAATGGCATGCCAGCAGACAAGAGGCAAGCAGAGGTCTTAAACATATTAGTGTGGTTTGGTTTCCATACTTGTATATGTGTGGTTTTCAAAAAGAAGGGCGTGCCCCAGGTAGCTACGGGCAATGGGGAAGCAAGCAGAAACTCAGCTTATAGCCTGGAGCCAAGGCCAGCCAATCCTGGGGCCCAGCTGAGCTACAGACAAACCACAGACCTCTGAGGGAGAAAATAAATGCTTATTGTAAACCCTCGATACCCTGAGATTGCTTGTTACACCTCAAAATTTAATCCAAGGATTAAATGTGTAATATCAAAAAGAAAGTGTGACACATATCAACCATAATTATTTCAAGAATCTTATAAATGATACTGCCCTATAAAAAATGTAATACCTTCAGTCTTTGTTGAAAGATAATAGCGTGGCCCTCGATATGTAAAAAATGTTGCCTTTTTTTATTTTTCTTAATCAACATCAGTCTAGTTTGAGCACCAGGCATTAGGATTGGCAAGAAGTCTAGTAACTGTCCTCTTTCCACCCCTATCACTCCCTCGCATGATACAAAACCAGGGACTTAGATGACTCCAAACAGAGAAGAGAAGGGCCAGACTTTCAGATAACTCCAAGATTAATATTTCAAAACGGTATTTTGTAACTTTCTGGAACACATAAGACTTGAAAATATATGAGTATCACGTGTTCTCTATATTGTTAGAATCTGAGAGAAGTAAATGTCACCCATTGCCTTAATTTATATTTATATTCTTAATTACTTAAATTAGAATTAGAATTAAGAAGATTTTACAGGGCTATTTGGAAGTAATAGTGGTTTAAAAAAAGAGATGGACTATTACTATTTTAATTTAATGTATCCTTAAAAATGTAATCAGAGTAGTGTAAAAAGACAAAAGAGGATTTGTCTTAAGTTATGTACAAATTTGTGCATATGCAATTAAGTGTACATTAGAATAAGGGTATAGAAAACCATTCGAATAATAGCATCATTCTTTGAAGAGCAATTTGGCAATACTTATCAAGAGCCATAAAGCGATTACATCCATGGACCTTGTAATCTCATCCTTAGGAATAAATCTAAACCAATAAATCAAAAATAAATATAATAAATATGTATTTATAAAGATGCTATCTTCATCTCTAGTAGTGAGAAATAAAAATAATCCAAAGATTGCACACTAAGGGGGTTTTGGTAAGCTGAAAGTGTATAAATTTTTCTATATATTATGAAACATATTAAAAATTCACATTGTAGAACCATAAAAATAGATAAAAAGAACAAACCAAAACAAATACACTTAAAATAATGTAAGATTAAAAAGACTTAATGCAAACAATGTCATTGCATGTGCTTAAAGATTGGAAATGGAACACAAAGAGTTTGGGTGTAGCATTTTATATTTAACACTTACATTTAAATTCTAAATACCTTTTGTAAAAAATAAAACCATTAAGAAAAACTATATGTTACTTTGAATTAGAAGAAAAATACATTGGTTCCTGAAAATGGTAGCAAAGGGCAGGGAGGTCCCCTTCTAGATCCCACTGGGAAGGTGCATAGGTGCTGTTATTGGCTAATACTGCAAGATCAACCAAAAATGCAAAGAAAAATGCAAGAAATCCCTGAAGATTACAACTATCTGGATTTCAAATTTTATTAAAAGCAAAATTTTTTAAACCAATAATTTTAACAAACTTTTTTTTAATGTCAACATGATAAAAGACAAATGCATTAAAAAGGACCAAGAAGATGTGTTAAAAGTTATAATAAAGAGTACATACATAAGATACATTTATAAAGAGACACCATGGAGGAAGGGCAAGGAAGTAAGAAATTTAAAAGAAAAGTCAGTGGGTTTAAGACTAAGAACCCGAGTATAAACATTCAAACAATAAGAATCACCGAAAGAAAGGGATATAAAAAAGAGTAAATATTTGAAGAAATAATGAAGGTAAGTGTCCCAGATTTGTAAAAAGATAAAAGGTCCAAGACTCAAATACCCTATAGAGGGCCAAAGGGGAAAGAGAAAGAAAAATCCAGACCACATGCTACTAAAATTGAAGGCAAAGATAAGAAGAAAGTTTTCAAAGCCAACAACAACAAAAAGCATGACACATCATAGTAATAAGAATAAAATTATTCTAAAGCAAAAGTGACTACAAGAAGACTATGGGAGTAGAATTCCAAAGTCTTGAATGAAAAGAGCTTAGATTTAGAATCTTATATACAGCCCAAATGTCAGTCAAATCCAAGGGCATGATAAGTATATTTTCAGACAAATAAGGTCTTGGAAGACTTGTCACACAAAGGCTTATGTAGGAAACAGTGCGGAGATAAAATTCTGGCGCTTTTTTTGGTTTGTTTTTTTTTTTTTTGAGACAGAGTCTCACCCTGTGCCCTGGGTAAAGCGCCATGACGTCAACATAGCCCACAGTAACCTCTAACTCTAGACTACAGGCGCCCGCCACGACACCTGGCTTTTTATTTTTAGTAGAGACAAGGTCTCGCTCTTTCTCAGGATGGTCTAAAACTCGTGACTTCAGGTGATTCACCCACCTCGGCCTCCCAGAGTCCCAGGATTGGAGATATGTGCCACCATGCCTGGCCTAAATTCTTAATAGAAGAAAAAAAAATTAGAAGAGATGCTGCAAGTGATGTATGAATAAAAGAGATCAGATACCTAGCTATAGTTCGTTGCTATCTGAGAGAGAGAAAGCTATTACCAAAGGAACAGAGGAAACATAATCATAATAACTCCTCATTTGGAAAAATTAACAAAATGAACAAATTTTGACAAAAATGAATTGCAAGAGAAAAAAACCACAAATGATTTTATATATAAAAAGCAGAAACTACAGAAAAGTTAGGGGTTAAAATGATAAAAAGACTTCTGCTTCAAAACAAAACAAAATGGAGAAACAGGGACAGATTGATCCTTTCACCAGAAGTAACTAAAAGTGAAAAGCCACAGGATAGTAGTTTTCAAGTGTTGGTCACCAGCCAACAATTGACAGCAATGCCTGGAAAGAGAGAAACAACTGAGAAAAGCCCCAGAGTTACAACTGAGAGAGATCAGTAAGGCTCTGTAGAACCTCTAGCACATTGCTAGTGGGAATGTAAATTAATGCAACTATTTTGAAAAAGAATTTTGCATAACCCACTATCACGATAGCCCAGTATAGTACACACTCGATAGCCTAGCAATTCCACTTCTGGGTATATATCAAGAGAAACGCTTGAACAGGATACTTGTACAAAATTGTACTCGAGGAATCGAGTGCTGAACTTTTCAGGATCTAACAAGTAATCTTCTATGGATTAAGCCACTGTGATTTCAGTATTTATTACTAAAATATAATCTAGCCTACCCAGGCTAATACAGATGCTAAAACAGATCTCCCCCCAAAAGATGAAAACTCACAATGGTGAAGACTACAACTATTAATTGCCAAAATCTACACGAAATGGTCATAATTTGCAAAACCCTCAGAATTGGATTGAGAAATACAATTGGTGACCCATGAAAGTGTTGGCTCAGGGTTGTAGCAAACCTGATGGCTGAAAAGAAGGTAGGAAGATGCTTTGCCCCGCCCCACTGTCTGCCCTGGCTCCAAAATGCGAAGACACTGCCAGGCAAAAAATAGAGCAGCCATTCCTCTGCTCCTGTAGTGTTGCTTTCCACAAGATTTTTTTTCAACTGCTTTTAACAACTTCTGTTCCCTCCTCCACCTCTATCCCATCCTTACCAGATTATTTAAGAGAAAAAAGAAAATTATATTTGAAACTTCCATTTCTAACCTCAAGTCCTTCACCCTTCTTTGTAACTCTGCTCTGAATACTGTACCTACTGTTCTGTTCATATTTTGTGCTTTCACTACATGTGTATTTGTCTCAAAGTAATATGTAGTGGAGTGAGGTTTATTAAAAGATTTACCTAAATATGAGCCGCAATAGTCATGGTTCTTTAGAGAAATAGCACCAAAAGGAAATGATAGATAGATACAGATAGATGGATAGATGATAGATATAAAGATTTATTATAGAAATTGACTCATGGAATTCTGAACACCAAGAGTCCTAAGTGTCAAGTCATGAATAAATGTAGCTAATATAGTGTCAAGTAAAAAAGTAAATTGCAAAAGAAGGCATTACATCAGCTGTGGGAAGGCTAATTTTGTGTGTCGACTGGACCAAGAGCTGCCCAAGTCCTGAAAAAATTAAAAAATAAAAAAACTATTTCTGGGCGTGTTCAAGAGTGTTTTTGGAAGAAATCATCTCTGGAATTGGCAAACTGGGTAGAGCAGATGAACCAGAAATTAAAATGAAAAAAAAAAAACTCCGAAATATATAGAAAGTTTAAATCTATGACATAAAATATCTGAAAACACTACTAGTTTTTTTAAACAATTGTTTCTAGTTATTGTGTTTACTGTTTATTCTAAGATCTTCGAATTCTAAAATTGAAATATATTTGTGAGTTTTGTATTATGTCATTTGTGTGATTCTCTTGTCTGATGGCTCAATAGTGATAATAGTGTCAAAAATCAATGGTTTTTTGAAATTGACTATCACTGTGAAAAAACTTGCTTTTTGTCAATATTAATAAGAAACTTCAGATGATGTCTCAGGCCTGCAGGCTTAGCACTCTTGGAGGCGAAGGCAGAAGGATTGCTTGAGCTCAGGAGTTCAACAACAGCTTGAGCAAGAGTGAGATCTATCTCTTTCAAAAAAAGAAAAAAATCAGCTGGGCCTGGTGACATGTAGTCATGTAGTCCCAGCTACTTGGGAGGTTGAGGAAGGAGAATAACTTGAGCCCAGGAGTGTGAGGCTGCAGGGAGCTATGATGATACCACTGCACTCTACCCAGCTTTACAGAGCAGACCCTATTCCCCCTCAAAAAGAAACTCCACATTAGATGTTTATTCAGACAATGAAGAGCAAAGCTTATTTCGTCCTTAATTAATCCACCAAGTATTACTTTAAATTCTGAAGGACTGGACCAGAGGATCTTAAGTACAATAACTTCAAAATAATTTTTAATATTGATAGGACAAATAAAATTTTCTTCTATACAACTATCTCTTTAAAATCTGCAGTATAGAGAATGCTAAGAATCAATGCATAACAAAAAATTTTAAAACAATAATTTATGCAGGCTCAGCACTTGTAGTTCAGTGGTTAGGGCAGCAGCCACATACACTGGAGCTGCCTGGTTGGAATCCAGCCCAGGCCTGCCAAACAACAATGACAACTACAAACAAAACATAGCCAGGCGTTGTGGTGGGCACCTGTAGTCCCAGCTACTTGGGAGGCTGAGACAAGAGAATCACTTAAGCCCAAGAGTTTTGAGATTGCTGTGAGCTGTGATGCCACAGCACCCTACCAACATCGGGAGGCGTGTGTAAGTAAGGAATAATGGGTGGTTGGGAGGGAACGAAAGAGGAAGGAAGGGAGGGAGGAAGGAAGGAAGGACAATAGTTTATGCTATTAAATGAGTGATTGAAGAAATTGGCCTGGGAGAAAACATTATAAGGAGAACCCCCAGGGCAATTGAAGCAATACCAAAAATACATTACTGGGGTTTGATCAAACTAAAAAGCTTTTGCACTGCCAAGAACACAGTAAGTAAAGTAAGCAGACTACCCTCAGAATGGGAGAGGATATTTGCAGGTTACGTTTCCAACAAAGGTTGGAAACCAGATAACCAGAATCCACAGAGAACTCAAACTTATTAATAAGAAAAGAACAAGTAATCCCATTTCACTATGGGCAACAGACCTGAACAGAAGCTTCTCCAGAGAAGAGAAGCACATGGTTTACAGACACATGAAAAAATGCTCATCATCTTTAATCATCAGAAAAATGCAAATCAAAACCACTTTGAGATACCATCTAACTCCAATAAGAATAGCTCACGTGACAATATCCCAAAACTACAGATGTTGGCATGGATGTGGAGAAAAGGGAACACTTCTCCACTGCTGGTGGGAATGCAAACTAATAAGTTCCTTTTGGAAAGAAGTTTGGAGAACACTCAGGGATCTAAAAAGTAACCTTCCATTGGATCTTGCAATTCCTCTACTAGGAGTATATCTAAAAGACCAAGAATCAGTTTGCAAAAAAGATATTTGCACCAGATTATTCATTGCAGCTCAATTCATAATAGCCAAGTCATGGAAGAAGCCCAAGTGCCCATCAACCCATGAATGGATTAATAAATTGTGGTATATGTATACCACGAAATACTATGCAGCCTTATAAAAAGATGAAGACTTTACCTCTTTTATGTTTACATGGAAGGATCTAGAACATATTCTCCTGAGTAAAGTATCTCAAGAATGGAGGAAAAAGTATCCAATGTACTCAGTACTACTATGAAACCAACTTACATTTACTCACACTTTCTTACGAAAGATAGAACACAACTATAAGCCAGGATGAAGGAGAGAAATGGAGTGGGAAGGAAGGGGAGGGGGGAGGTTTGATAGAGGGAGGGTAAACGACGGGACCACACCTACGGAGCATATTGCAAGGGTACAAATCAAACCTGTCAAATGTAGAGAATAAGTGTCTTAACACAATAATCAAGTAAATGAGGCAAAAGCTCTGTTGACTGATTTGGTGTAAGCACGTTAGATTGTATAAAAAACAACATATTATACACCCCATATGCATAAATGTATTCATAAGTGCATATGACTTAATAAAAAGAAAATACATAAATAATAAATAAGTGATTGAAGTTATCAGAACATTATTCCTTCAACTTGAAGTTCTTAGTAGGGCATGTGGGGCTGCTGAATTGGGAACAGGAGTTGTGACTTTTGCTTTTTTGAATCCCAAAGATTAGCAACCTATGAAGAAGTCCTAATCTTCCAACTTGTCAATGTACTGTGTTTCATTAAAGATTTCCTTAAGGGAGAAAAAGAGGTAAGTTACAATATTTAATGTTCCTCTGAGGCACTACAGAACCTTGATATTGCCACTCCATTGATCAGAACTGATTTTTATTTTTCTGAGCCAAGTGAAAAACAAATTAAATTTCCCTCAAATCTCTGCCATTGAAAGAATTTTTGCATATTGTGTTAGCCAGAGAAACAGAACCAACAGAAGGTGTGTAAAATATTATAAAGAGATTTATTTTAAGGAATTACCTCACACAACGATGGAGGCTGGCAATCTGGAGACCCAGGAAAGAACTAATGTTTCAATGAAGTCTAAGGGCAATCTGCTGGCAAAATCCCTCTTCAAAATAGGTCAGTCCTTTTTCTTAAGACCCTCAAGTGATTAGATGAGGCCCACCCACATAGGGAGAAAAATCTGTTTTCTCAAAACCTACTGATTTAACTGTTAATCTCATCTAAGAAATACCTTTACAGCAACATCCAGACATGTTTGACCAAATATCTGGATACTGTGGACTAGTGAATTTGACACATAAAATTGACCTTCACAGGTATTCTGGTTAATTTCTTAAAATAGATGAAGCTGTAGTAAAATACTTCAAAGAACACTTCCACTAAGAAAAAAATGTAACACAATATAACAGGGTAAATTCCGCCATATATACAAGTAGAGTAAAAAACAGTTTTTGCAAATGGTCATGATTTCTAAACATTGTAGATGAAACTCAAAAAGAAGAAATGACAAAAAGTTGTGTTTCACATTGTCTGGCCTCTCAACAAGGTTTGGCTTTTTGTCTTCTGAGTCTATAGTGATATGAGAATTGACTTTTCACCATTTCTAACCTTGCTAAGAAAGGTTATCCATACCAATATTTTTCCCAATATATTTTTTTTCGTTTTAAACTAAATTCTGCTTGCATCTGAAACTCAAGGGGAAAAGATCGACTATGTTAAAACACCATCAAGATTCTTTGCTGTTACTGAAAATGGAATCTTTTTCTTGTTCTAATATTTCAAGAACTGAATGACTGTTGGATGCAAGCTAAAATCTGTCATCCCATACTCGCAAAAAGGCAAATGGAATCCTAAATAATTTTATTGATGTTTGGCAATTATAGCTGGGCTACCTTATTACTTGTATATTCTCCACACATTTCTTTTAAAAATAAAATAGTTTGAAAAAAGAATTTATCTAGGGATTCCCATCTTTCTTCCAATTGTCTAATTGAGTATAATGAAGCTCTATTTCCTCAGCACATAAATTGCCAAATTTGCAGATCTATAGACAACTGGACTTGCCCCTAATGTGTGTGGTGGTGCTGGAGGGAGGTGACTGACAATGGCCTTGAAGTTTCTCAAGAAAGAGAAGGTGAATTTTTTTTCTCTCCACTGTTCCTGTATGTGTCAGCCTTAAGCAGACCCATCCTGCGTGTTTACAGGTAACTGTTGAGGGCTTTCTTCCTGCATTCTTGGCTCTTTGCCCCACCAAATGACATCCTATCAAGAGCACTTTTTGAGCCTTTACTTTGAATCTGTTTGGATTTTTACTGATGGTGAAGTCTCATTTTCATTTTTTTTGCAGTTTTTTGGCTGGGTCTGGACTTGAACCTGCCACCTCTGGCATACGGGGCTGGCGCCCTACTCCTTTGAGTCATAGGCACCACCCCAAGTCTCATTTTCTTTCCCTTTCTCTCTAATGTTTAAGACTTTTCTTCATATTTTCCTTTTAAGATATTTTTCCAGAACCATTTTTTTTAAATTGTGATATTATTTCACCATTTTTTCTTTTTGATTTCTTTTCTTAATCCTTAATCCCCCTTTACTTTTATAGCCTAACCTTTTATATTCTGGATTTTAGTCTTTTCTGTTAATTTTTATCTCTTTTACTATTACTTTTTAAATTTTTTGTTTTCTGTCTTTATTTTAAATCACCTACTTTAGCTATAATTTTAGCCCCAACCCTTTTGCTTTATTGAGAATTGCCATATTTAGAAATGTTTTTCTTTTAATTTCTTCCTACACCTCAAATTTTTGTTATAATTGTCTTTATAGTAGCAAGTAGGAATTCTTCTATGACAGAAATCTCCACTCAAAATGCTTGAGGAAAATAAATGGTTGGAGGAGTAGAATGTATTAATTCACATTACTAAAATTATCAACTTGGAGGCTTGGTTTCAGAAATAGCTAAATTAGAAGTTTCAAAACTTTCTTAGTGACCCAATTCTTTAGATTCCTGCTCTGGAATGCTAGAGAGGATTTGACCTGTAGACCTCAACAGCAGAAACTCCTCCTAAACCAAGACAGAGGCTGATTTTCTATCTGTTTATGTTTTCATTTTATAATTTTACCCCTTTTGTCCTACTAAAGGGACAAGAGTATCAGGGAAAAGAATTGTGGCACGGTTTAGTATGGATTGGCCACTCTCCTTGCATCCAGTCTGCTGTCCTGCTTTGTACCTTTCTTTTTTTTTTCATTTTTTTTTTACTAATTTTTAATTAAAATCATAACTGTATACATTTATGGGGTACAATGTGATGATTTGATATACAATATGGAATGCTTAAGTCAAATTCATTAATAACACCATCGCCTCACTTTCTTATTTTTTTGTGCCAAGACGTTTAAAACCTACTCTTAATTATTTTAAAATATACCCTTGCATTGTGCACATTAGGTGAGATCCCACCGAACGCCCTCCCTCCTCCCATCAATCGCCCTCCCCACTTTCCCTACCCTTCTCCTCTCTTCCCTTCCCCTTACTAGACTATATTTGTGTTTTATCATTCATAGGAGTGTGTAAGTGTTCATATATTGGTTTCATAATAGTATTGAGTACATTGGATACTTTGTTTTCCATTTAGGAAAATGATAGGGTCATAGTCTCCCTCTTCAGCCACTGTCTGAAGACAAAGAATCTCCTTGTGATTATTTTGTCATGTTTACTGACTCAATATACCCAAGAGTAGAGTTAATCTCATGTGGGAAAATAAATTATACACGCATAAACTTAACACATGCATAGACCTGTCTCTTTTCTTCCTCTTTTTCTGGAATCCTTTCTTGGTATTTTGGGGGTGTTTTCTATTGCTAAAACATATGTGTTAGGAATTATATCAAATGTCACCAGCCGAACCATTGTGCATCACTTCTTGACTTAATGCCTTCCACAATTATCTAAATCCCAAACCCCATGGTTCATCATGGAGCCAAAAACATGCCAAGTCTACATGACACAGAAGAGCTTAACCTTGAAATTCATCATACCAAATGGACCCCCTGTTCCCTGCCAAAAGCTTTGCAGACATCTGTTACCGTGTTTATCTCCCTTCGAGCAACAGCATAAGCAGCTCACAATGGTTTCTTACATTCCAGCTCTGATCAAAGTCTCTCCTACTCCTCCTTCTACAGGTCCTCTTCCAAATTTATAAACCAGGTTTCCTCCTCAAGCCCAGGAAGCCCTGCCTTCTTTACACTATAGATTTCCCCAGTTCATTCTACAACAATTATTTTTCCCACTAGTAACATATATGGAATTGACATTATTTTCTCAGAGCTAAACTCTTAACTCAGTCTTCTCCACCAGTATTGTGCTGTTTTAGTTTTTAAATAGAGGGGGTGTTGGGGGGGTTGTTTGTTTGTTTGTTTGTTTGTTTTTACAGAATCTCACTTTATCACCCTCGGTAGAGAGCCGTGGCATCACACAGCTCACAGCAACCTCCAACTCCTGGGCTTAGGAGATTCCCTTGCCTCAGCCTCCCAAGTAGCTGGGACCACAGGTGCCCACCACAATGCCTGGCTATTTTTTTTATTGCAGTATGGCTGGGGCTGGATTTGAACCCACCACCCTTGGTACATGGGGCCAGTGCCCTGCCCACTGAGTCACAGGTGCCTCCCAGATGGGGTTTTTTTTAAGTAATATGTCCATATAGTAATTTTTTTAAGTTCAAAAGGGTTTAGAGTGAAAATTACATTTCCTTCTTATACAAATCCTCTTCCTAAACTCCCATTTCTCCAGAGATAATTCCTAAAAGCAGAGTGTGCTGTTCTCCAAGACACGCTTCTCTATTTACATAGAGAGACAGATACCCAAGTTATCAAGAAGTATTGACTCAATGGAGTTTAAATTGACATAGCATTATCTTTTCTATCACTACGTTCAACTAAACTCTGAAAAATAACCTTTCTCCTCCTATATGACTTCCGAGGCAGATCCTATAACTTTCTAGGCACTTTCAGTTAAATTTGCCTTAATCTGATTTAAAACTTCCACCTGATATCTGCTTTAAATTTTATCTCCTCTCTTCTCTCCAGTGAAGACCCAGAATTTCCTCATGAGACATAAAGTTAGGAAGAGACTCATCTCAGGGAAAGAAGGGAGTCTGCTCCCTTTTCTGGATCAAACATTTCAGATTGAGAGCTAAGGGTAGGCCGAATGGGAGAAGCAGAGACACTCTGACAACACTGTTAACTTGTGGGTGCTTGGGAGGTTCCTCTAGTCTTGTTTTGGCTGAGTCTAGATCCACCTGCTCCTGGCAGCCTCTGCTGATGGGGGAGGTGTCCCCATAAGGGGATGATTTTCTTGGAAGGGACTCAGCTTCATCATACCTTCCTCCACTGCTGAGAAGTACCTCAGAAAGTAGCAGCTGCATTTACTCTCAGCCTCACTAAAAGACGAGGACCTGTCACGGGCTGAACTGTGTCCTCCCAAAATTCATATATGGAAGCCTTAAACCCCAGTATCTCAGAATGTGTATTCGGTGATAAGATTTTTAAGAAGCTAAGTTAAAATGAAGCTGTTAGGATGGGCCTCAATCCATTCTGACTGGTTTCCTTTTAAAAGATAAAATTTGGGTGCAATGGCTCATGCCTATAATCCCAGCACTTCAGGAGGCTGAGGTAGGAGGATCATCTGAGGCAAAGAGTTCTAGCTGATTTCTAAATCAGCCTCTGTCCCCCACAGAGTCCAGATTCTTGGATGTTTTCTCAAGGGTTGTGGACAGGGCAGACTGTTGCTGATCTGTGCTTATTTTCCAGCTCAGGAGTGGTGAGAGGAAAGTGAGCCGAGAGGAGGCCACGCTGGAAAGAAGGTCCCCTGAGGCATGAAATGGCAGTTTCAGGGGGAACAATGGCAGGAGGGCTCGCATCCCTGGGGATGTTTTGAGGAGACACTCCCAGTCTCTCTGGGCAGCCAGGGGAAGTAGGCAGCTTCTCTGCTGGCTGGCAGAGTGGACCAGCAACCAAGGTGCGTGAAGGATATGCCTGAGGCTGTACCTGCTGGGAAGGAGCGTGGGGATTAGAATATGCGTAGAGTCAGCTGACTCCCAGGGTGGAAGCTGCTTTGCTTAGCTGCTTTGCTTAGCTTCAGACGCACCTAGCCCTCAGGGGATGAAAGCTGAGACAAAGGGCTGGAACTCACAGACTGAGTCAGACCTATTTGCAGCCCAATGTCTGATCAGGGGAAAATAGCCATGACAGAAACAAATTCTGCAAACTTGTTCTGTTCTATCAGCAACATCAATCAGGGACAGGGCCGGAACTGAGTGAATCGCCCCAGCCCCTATGAAGTACCCAGGTTGTCAGGCCTCACCTCCCCTGCCACCCCCGGTGACAGGGAGTGGTGGACTGGCTGAGGAGCCACAGACCTCACTGTTACCCAGGCAGGCGCAAACCTCTGGAGCATCTGCTCATTGGAGGAAATTGGATCACAGCCCTGCGGGATTACCACTGACTGAATGTGACAGAGGGGCAAGGTGGGGAAGGAGGCATCAACCTTCCCAGACTAATCTACTTGCTGGAGAGGGGGCCCTCCTGAGCTCACAGAGCACCGGAGCAATCCCTTCCAGCAGATCCCTGCTATCTAGTTGGCCAGAGACTTTTTAACTCTTCCATTTGAGACTGGTGCTGGCTGGGACAACTGATTGAGACCTCTTCAACTGAGCCAATCACCCGAGGACTTTCCAAAGTGGTACCTGGGTGTGTGGTAGTGGGAAGGTTTGATTTTGCTTTTCCACCTATTGCCTGTGGGGGTGACTTAACTGCTGGTATTTCTTCACAGCTCAGATTTCAATCCAGAGTAACTGAATCTCTAGGGTAAGAGAAAGACCAGCTGACAATAAGACAGAGCCATTTAACCCCCCCACACCAAGAAGGTCTCCAGTTTTACAAGCAGTAGCACTGTACGGGTCCTTGGCAAAACTCTAGGGGAAAAGGTACAGACACCAGTCCCAGCTTTCAAGCAAAGGACTGGTCAATCACTACTCCTA
>CAUYRH010108422.1:0-39466 GCA_963574655.1 Perodicticus potto
GTTGTGGCGGGCGCCTGTAGTCCCAGCTACTTGGGAGGCAGAGGCAGGAGACTCGCTTGAGCCCAGGAATTGGAGGTTGCTGTGAGCTGTGATGCCACAGCACTCTATCCAGGGTGACAGCTTGAGGCTCTATCTCAAAAAAAAAAATATATGGGAAAACAGAAGCTGTTCTGAGACTTTCCTAGATCATATCCAGAAAGGACTAAAGAGCAGGATACAGAATCAAAACATTTTTACATATAATCCCTTGCAATTCATGCTTGAAATCATACAAAATTTTCAATTTTGATTTCTATTAAAGGATTATCACTTTGAAATCCAGAGAAATCTAGTTTAAAAGAACTTTCAAATACAATTTTTTTTTTTTGAGACAGAGTTGCACTATGTTGCCCTCAGTAGAGTACCATGCCATCACAGCTCACAGCAACCTCCAACTCTTGGGCCAAAGTGAATCTCTTGCCTCAGACTCCCAAGTAGCTGGGACTACAGGAATCAAATACAAACTTTTTAAAGTTTAAATTGTATCCAAAGCCCATAAAACAAAATCTTTCCAAAATACAATGCTTTATCTGTTCATAGCAGTGCCCTTTCTGAAAAGTTACCCAAAGCAAGATGTAGTAAGTTTCTACTGAATCTATGAGACCATTTAGTTCTAACATACCAGAATAGCAGGAGTCAAAATAAATGCCTCCCTAAAGGATTTCTGAATAGCACAAAAGTTAACCCAGGTAATGAAAGAATGATTTTATTAGAAACTAATTGTACTTTTTGTGTTTCCAATGACTTAAACCAATGAATTGTTAGAGCTTCAATTTAGATTTTTTGTGACCAAATTAAAGCTGTAATTTCTAAAAGGTGTAACATTTTTTCAATATAGCAGTAATACCTGCTGCTAAGTAAAAACATGATTAGCCACACGCCAACCTACTACAGAATAGAGAAATGTATTTGCCCAGTGAAGAACAAATGGGAATTATGCAGATTATATTTTCTTCCCTGCTGAAGGCAACCAAGCTTCACGTCATAGAAAAATGAAAATATAACTCAAATATGAAACAAAATATACACAGAGACATAACCAAATATATATCTGATTATTTTTAGACATGTTTCTTTTTCATGTAATTATTTGGCAACAAAAAACTGAAATAAAGGTTTATAGCATTTGGTAGGTACCTGAGGAGCTCTAAGTATTAATCAACTAAGAATATTATTCAAATACTTCACACAAAACACTCACTCAGAATTATAATGTAGATCATGCATGCTAACAGAAACCAATTTTTTACAATACCTTATCATAATTAGATTTATTCTGTAACTTTCCTTAACGCACTATTGCGCTGATAGCAAAGAATTGAGAAGAGTGGGAGAGTAATGCACTTAGTTGATCAACTTTGGGAAGTAATCAGAATTATCTACATTTTCTTTCTTTCTGTAGTGCTAAATGCTAAGAAAAATCTACTTTAAAATTATGTCTATAGAATTTGTATGATTTGTAACAATTCATGATAAAGGTGACTTTTTTTTAGCAGTATATGTAAATCTAGGATGTTTTTCTTCTATAGAAGTCTTTATGCAAATAAGAAATGCAGAGAGAGTGTATCGGCATCCTTTAGTAGATGAGCATATCTGCATCACATATAATAAAATATCATTTTGCACTCCGAGCAACTGGCAAAGGAAAGAGGAAGCATCCTTTGAAACTGAAGATTTTTAGCACATTTTTTTTAGTTATTTAGATATGTAGCCTCTATTGCTGAAGCTTGAGGACATATTTGCAAATTTTGAAACTACCACCTAATCATTTTGCTGAAAAACAGCAATAGTTAGTCTGTACAAATCATAAAGTCCTTTGCACAAACTCTGAAAACTGTCTTCTCTAGTGAGTCTTTCCTTAAGCAACAGCAGGGGTAAACAGATGGGCCATACCATGTTTCATAATGCTTATAGGTTTAGATTCTGCTAGCAAAGCTAGCAAAATTATATAAGAAAGGATCAGATTTAATTTTATTGAATGTCATTATTTTCATCTGTTCAATAGTAGAAAAAAATCTTAACTCTTCTCCTTTAATAAATACAAAAGGAGCGGAAGACCAATTCTTTCACTTTGTAAATTATCAAAATAAATAAATATATTGAAAAGTGTTGCTTTCAGAATTAGAAATACAGAGGACACGAAAGATAATAGAGCAATGCCTTCTGAAAATAACAAATAATTGTGTTCATTCCCCAGTAGTAGTTTATTATCATGTCCTTCTCTAAGTCATATTAAGCAATTTTCTGTTTTATTGTGATACTTACACTCTCCACATTTACTGCACAAATTTGCCTAACCAGTCTTACATATAAAAGCATTTAGAAATCTAATAACTAACCAATTGATTACCAATCTTGAAATTTACTGTTTGTTGATTAGTAACCCCAAAAATGTACTATGACATCCAATTGAATTTCACTAAACACCAAAATAAGTTATTTGATTTTGGACCGTCCACTCCAGTAAAAGGAAGTTTTACACTCATTGTACAGGTCAATTTAGATCATTTAAATATGTTCTTAACGATAAAAGCTGACTTTTAACTAGTTGTTACAAACTGCATCCATTTATCAGCCGTTCAGTTCAAACTCTTAAGTAAAAAGTATTCTTTGGTTTAAGCCAAATCACTGAGCACAACTCAGCCAGATGGCCCTGGTGCCGATTCGGCAAATACTAAACTGCTTACTGGAATGAGTCAACTGCAGGACTGATTAATTGACTTAGTCACATATTCAAAACTTTTGCTTCTTATCCCATTAAAAGTAGCACTAATGAGTGGAGGCTGTGACCTTCCAGGGAGAAGCCGCAAGTTCCACAACCCCTCAATATTTACCACCCAAATTTAATCTTTTTAATGGACACCTTAAAAGGGATCTGATAGAAAATACTAAGAGCTGCTCAGATACTAAAACACTTAGGGAGGTCTTTGATTAATGTTGCATGATTAATCAATTGATTAATATAGTTTTCAATATAGATGTTAGGACACTGTCTACTTTAATCAACCATTCTGAAAATAGTGAAGATAAATGCCATACTTTTGTGTCTGCTAAAAAAAAAAAGAAAGAAAGAAAGAAAACCTTTCTTTAAAGGTTGTTAATTATAAAATAAGCCTTATTTACCACAAGCAAATTTTACCTAACGTTGACATATTTATACATAGGAACCCTTAATGAGATAAGTGCAATCCTTTTGGCAAAGCCATATTTTAATCCCTTTAAAAATAATTTATTTAGCCATTTTATGACATTTTCTTTAATGAGAAATTATTTTAGGATAATGCTGCAAAATGCATTAAAATCTTAAAGTTTTTATTATTATTTTCCAAGACCATCTGTAATTTGTGATAATGCTTTCCACCATACTAAAACTGAAATCTTTATTCCAGTCAAAAATAATCACCCTGTAATTACCGTGACAAACTGCCCAAGCTGTATCATCGTGGCGATTTCAACTAATGATATTGTATTAGAATGCCTAGCAATAGACTTCAAATGGAAAATATAATTATGTGCATTAGTTTGTCCAAGCATTTATAAGATCACATATCCATCAGTTTTCAGGTCTCATAAAGAAAACCATACATCATTGTCACTGTGAGTTTTGTTATTGAAAGTGCAGGCCTTTACAAACTGAGCTTAAGATGTGTATCTTAAATTTCACTTGTTTTGTGGATCACTAAAATCCGTGTAAGTTAAACCAGCATAATTGAGAAGAGATTTTCCTCTGGTGATGGAGGAACTTTGCAGCACAGACCACTTCACACTCTGACCAAATAGAAGATTAGCCAGACTGAGACAGCTTAATCTAGCTTTTCCACACTTCCTAAATCCGTGGGAGTGTGATTTGGCATAAAAGCCTATGGAAAGTCTTTTGGGCAAGGTATCAAATTAAAGGGTTTCATACTGTTGGCTCCACTGACCCGAAAGAAATTAGGAAGGGAAAAAGAAAAAAAAAAAGAGTAGAAAGATAAATTTGAGTTGTATATGGGAGGAAATAGTTCTCTGAAAAATATGCAATGATGTAAATATATTTAGAATGAATGACAGCATTACAATGAAAATATCGGCAATGAATTTGCTGGACTCTGCACACAACAAACTATAAAATCTACAGAAAGTTGTTGAGCTTCTTTTTTTCCAAATTTTCTCATTTCTAAATTGAAAGTGTAGATGTATTTTTTGACCCTCCCAGGTTTAACTTATTATAATGATGTCAGTCAAGGTTCAATTCAGAAAATATTTCCTCTATTAGATCAAATGAAAATATGCAATAAAATAAATATTTCTTTTATTAGATCAAATGAAAATCTATTTTTGAATAACCAAAGAGAATTGGTTTAATTGGCTGCAGAAAAATGATCTATCAACAGGTGTATGAAGTCCCTTTCCTAGTAGGAATAATTAAGTTACAAAATATTATTCCCCTATGGGCTCAAATTAGAATACTTTCATTTTCCATGCTGTGTGCTCATTGTCTGTGAGAAGTAATAATTGGTGAGTGATTTCCTCCTAAAATTTATACCTAGGGCATAATACTGAAAACATGTTCAAAATATGTTTTAGCATCTTTATATCAGTTTTCTAGCGCATATGAGAGGAGAAAATTCACCTTTCTATGATACATACCTAATAGAGGTATGTTTCTAACAAGCAACACTATTGACGTTGCTTGTTATAGGGGCAATCTTGTTTAAGGGTACCCTTGGTCTTTATCTACTACATCCTGGCAGAACAATAAAATCCCACCCCCGGTCCTGAAAATAAAAAATGTCCCCACATGTTGTCAAATTACTCTAAGAAGGCAAAATCACCTCTAGTCAAGAACCACTGTTCTAAATTATAAGCAACTAGTGAAAATACTGTCTTGACCAAGGGAAAAAAAAATTGCCCTGACGTCACACACATGTGAATTTTGAAATAGTATCATGCATATTTATTTATTTTATGTAATTGATTTATATGAAAACATGTGAAAAGTTTTAAGCACTATCAAATGTTTGCATTAACCTGTGTTTGTGTGTGTGTGTGTGTGTGTGTGTTTCTATTGCTGGATCTGGGAATGCTCTTTTAGTCCTGACTTTGAGAACAACTTGACTAGGAAAAATTACTGAACCCAATTTAAATCTAGCTAAGGAGAAAAGTTCAAAGTTAAAGATGACAGGAAAACATGAAATCATTAATTAAGGTAAGGTTTGTTCTATCATGAAAAGGCAGTGTATGTTTTGTTTGGATTGGGTTTTTTTCATAGTCAATTGATTGTCCTATTTACTCAGGTCAGTTATTAAAATCCTCATGATCGCATGGATATTTATTATAATTTCCAGTTTTCATAACCATACACTCATTTCTATATATATTTTACATGTTTTAAATCAATATATCATTTTTTTTTTGACACGGAGTCGCACTCTGTTGCCTAGACTAGAGTGCCATGATGTCAGTCTAGCTCATAGCAACCTCAAACTCTTGGGCTTGAGCAATCCTCTTGCCTCAGCCTCCTGAGTAGCTGGCACTTACGACTATACCTGGCTATTTTTCCTATATGTAGTAGAAATGGGGGTCTCAATCTTGCTAAGGCTGGTCTTGAACTCCTGAGCTCAAACAATACACCCACCTCAGTCTCCCAGAGTGCTGGGATTATACATGGAAGCCACCATGCCGAGCCTCCATATATCATCTTTATAAGGTAGGAACAGTCATGCCTATTTCATACGTTAGAAACCTGAAGGTTACAGATGTCAGTACTGGTGTTAAGTAGCAGAAATAAATTTCAAGTATAGGTTTTCTAATTCAATGATCTGTGATCTTAACCTATGGTCCTTAGCTAGAATATTTTATTAACTTCTGCCATTATTTTGTACAAGAATAACTTGTACCTATTCAGTATATTGAAATATTATTAATTTCTGTTTACTTTGGTTATCTAAATGTCAAAAGCTGAGAAATAAATGACTTTATGATCTCAATTTTTATATTAAGAACTGCCTTGATTCATTAGGAAGAATAAAGAAAGATCAGTCAAATCTTTTGTACTCTCAAGGCCATTAATCCATTAGCTCTTGGCCTGCAGACATGGTGATAACTTGTATGGAATATTTTAGCACCTAAGTCTTTATTATTTAATCCCCAAATTCCAGAATTTAATTTGGCATTTTCCTGAAGGGTTCACCAGAAACTTTATTTTTAACTTTCTGAGTTCTGGTAGGCTAAAGGCCATATAAAATAAAACAGTCATCTTAACACCCCATGTCAAAGATTTCAGTCTAACATTGTGGAAGAACATTCATTTTTCTCAGTAGGAAATGCCACTATTCCATTGACAGTCCCATGCTATGCTATAACATTAAGTAACACTTAAAAAAATTCACTCTACATTGTGTTGTTTCTGTGATTTGGCACTATATACATTTGTCTATGCTTTCAGCTCAAAAGTTGAGCAATACTGCTTGCTGTATTTTATTGCCAGCATAGATTTAAGCCATCCAAACAAGACCACATATTTGAACTGACAGAGAGTAAATGATTTGCATCTGGTATAACTGATGGTGGTGTCAAAACCTTGGAATATAATTCATTGGTAAACATATTCCCCTAGATGCCTAGCCACACATGCCCAATTTCCTATCAAGGGATAGAGCCAGATCATTGCCAGAACAATGTGAAATATGTTACAGAGATAATTTAAGAGATTATTTTGCTCTGACAGAAAATGGGGGTGGGGAATGTAGTAGAGTTTTCTTCATTGATGAGACAAGATAATTTTTTAACCTTCATTGCAGAAATTAAATTTCATGCAAAAATGCCTTCATGACAACTATGGAGTTGATGAACTAGTAAGAATAATCACAAACAGCAAGCTAAACAAAGTAGTCTAATCTACACTTCCAAGATGTAATTGGTTTGAAAAAAAAATAAAGCTTAAATTAGACCAGGCTAAAATGATGACTTGGAAAGAATAGAGCTTTAAGGCTTTAAAATATATGTGTCAACTACCCAGATCTCTTGAAAGAAATACTTGTAACCAGATACTGTGTTCAATGTATGATAAGCATCCAATTCTAACAGAAATGTTACACTAGTAGTCTTTTGAATGAACACATGCTATACTTTCTAATATGTTCTTAAAGCAATTATACATGTACTCGTGATGATATACACTAAAGGTATATTTTCCAAATGATCATAAAACTGGGTAAATTAAATATTCCATTAAAGAATGAATGCATGCCATATGTAGGGCATCAACTACAAAATAATTTGAATACATTGCTCTTGCCAATTAAATCCTATGCATAATAATCTAATATTTCTCTGATAATTTAGTTTACCTTTCAGAATCTTGTGCCTCAATCAAAACCAGCAGGCGCACTCACTCCATTATAGCCTCTTGATAAGTAATGGATATGAAACAAAAATGACTATAATTTCTGTGTCTACCTAGCTCATAGTCCAGTGAGGATATATATCTACATATCTATATCTATCTATCTATATTATATATATATATATAACTTGCAGGGGTGTTCAGCCTGTGGATGGCACCACATATTGATTTTGTGAGGACATTTTTGTTTATCTGTGTTCTCAGATATCACACAAATTATGCTTGGACTTTTTTTTAGTTGTTGTTGTTAATAAGCTTTAGTTTGTATATTTACTGTGTGGTCCAAGCAACTCTTTTTCCATTGTGCAGCAAAAAATAAAAAATTGGACACCCCTGATAGAATCATGAGGGTGGAACATATTATTCAAAGTGATATGGGCACACAGACTCTGCCTGGATCATTTCAAAGAAGGGTTTACTATGAAAGTGATAGTGAAGATAGCTGTTACGAATTGAATGTTTGTGTCCTCCCACAGTTCATGTGCTGAATCCCTAACCCCTTGTGTGGTTTATTTGAAAATAAGACTTCTGCAGAAATAATCCAGGTTAAGTTGTGTCATAAGGGTGGAGTATGGATTTGATAGGATTAGTGTCCTCATAAGAAGAAACATCACTGAGCTCATTCATTCTCTGTCTCTTGTGCACACATAAGAGAATGTGTGAGCGCATAGGGAGATAGTGGCCACCTATAAACAAGAGGAGAGCCTCAGGATGAAAGCTAAGGCTGCTATTCTGCTAGATGCTTGATCTAAGATTTCCCAGAACCTAGAATTATAAAAAAATGAATTTATCTTGTTTAGGTCACTTAATCTGTATTATTTTGTTATATCGCTTCATGTAGACTAATACAATAATATTTCAAGTGCATTCTGAAAGATGAATCAAAGCTTTCAGACAAAGAGAAAACATCATGTGGAAATAGAAATTAGCAGAGGAGAAGAATAGATGGAGAACAGAGAAGAGATAAAGAATGAAAAAAGGGCAGGGAGCAAAAGATCTCTGGGAAATAAAGCAGGGCAACACAAATATTCTTGATCAGAGGGAGAACATGGGGCAATTAGCATATGACTTTTTTCTTTTTCCTGCGTCAAGCCAATCTTCTGTTGTTAAGATAGGTATGGATAAACAGGTGACTCAAAGTAAATTATTAAAGGTATGAAATATACACCTCAGTGAATAAAAAGTAAACTAAGGGCAATTCAATGGTGACCAGATAACATTATTATAGTTAGGTTGGAAACAGATTTGTAATAACTAACTACTTTCTGGCAGTGGTGGTGGAGTGTATTTTTAATGTGGAGCTAAAATGTGGGAAGCAGATGATTGGATAGACCAGGTATGACAAACCTGGCAGGTTTGGCAGACCAGACCAGCAGCTGCTGTAGGAACACAGGTGAGGCCGATGTATGTCGTGGAAAAGCTGCCTGGCTGGCCCAATATTTTGGCTATAATAGAAAAGAAAACTAAAATAAAGCAAAAGAAACCAATAAATCCTGTGAATGGGACAAGGAAGGGAGAAGCTGAAAGATAAATGGAATAATTTGGTTGGAAGACAAAGGAAAAAATAACAGATACTATTTAAGGGAATTAAGAGCCAAGAAGTTTTAAGTTAACTTAAAACTTAAATGACAATTCTTTTCAGCTAGGTAAGTGTGGCAGCAACCGGTAAACTCTTCATCACTCCAGTTTCCTTTCCCCTCTGGATTCCCAGGTAAATCATCATTCTGTAGGGGAGAAACACTAGTATCTTTTTCTTGTCCACTGCTGGGATCATGTCTGATACAAGCATAACAAAAGACAGATTAACAAAAGAAAAATATAATAAACGTACTTTAACTAAGTTTTATATAACTTGGACACATTTAGAAATGAAGACCCAAAGGCTCCCAGACCTAAAGAAAAGTGCTTTTTTATACTAAGTGTGATAAAAAGAGTGGATAGTTGTGGAGGAACATATGTGGACAAAAAAGGGTATAATGAAAGGTAATAACCTGGTGGGAACTCAGGAAGGCCTGCTTGCTCAGACTTTTCTGTGTGACATTCCTTCCCCCAGGGTAAGGGGCAGGACACTTGTCACTTGAGGATCTTCAAAGGAGACTGGAGCATGATCTTCCTGACCTCCCTAGAATGTTATATCTTACTTTGTGGAGAGAATTCTCGAAATTCTCTCTTGAAGGGAGACAAGTAGCTGGAGAAGGGATAGTGGAAGAAGGAACAGACATGGCCTAGAAAAAGCCT
Source organism: Perodicticus potto (assembly GCA_963574655.1). Classification (NCBI taxonomy): domain Eukaryota; kingdom Metazoa; phylum Chordata; class Mammalia; order Primates; family Lorisidae; genus Perodicticus; species Perodicticus potto. Next base: position 9,665 of record CAUYRH010108422.1, read on the forward strand.
ATTTGTACCAAGAGAAGGGGGTCTGTGATGAGACTCATTTTTGAGTTCACCCAGGCCTAGAAAATGGGGGTCCCAGTCCAGTCCTGGATGAAGAAACCTGTATCATGTATTCTAAATAAGCTAATTACACCCATGCTCTCATAATGCCACAGCTGTACACAGCTAATCAGAGGATTGCTACGTGATGTTTGCAAATGAGATCTTTTGGTGATTCAAAAAAGACTAATTGTAGTGATGACCATGAGCTGTTTAACCAAGTAAAAAGATAAATTTTTAGATAAATACTTACATATTTTTAACTTAAAACGCCTGGATACGTCTTTTGAACCCAGTCCTGCCTTCCAGGTATCGCCCTAAATCAGAGTGTGAACTGAGTTCTGAGTGTATAGAGATGTAGGAGTTCTGAGGAGAGACCTCTGTATACAGAGATATAGAATTATATAAAGGAGTTATAGAAGAGACCTCTGTATACAGAGATACAGAGCGAATATAGAGACAGACATTCTAAGGAGAGACCTCTGTATACAGAGATATAGAGGTATATAGAGGAGTTATAGAAGAGACCTCTGTATACAGAGATACAGAGCGTATATGGAGACAGAAGTTCTAAGGAGAGACCTCTGTACCTCAGTCCAACTCCTAGTTGTTTCCGAGTATTTCTTGCCTTTTTGTTTATACCACACCATTGGGTGACATAAATAAAGCTACTACGTTTGAAAAAAAACTGCAATGGTCTCACAGCCATTCTTCCTTTTAGCCTCTTAAGTGGTTTTCTAAGGGTATTTTACAGCTTGTTCCTCTAGATAAAAGGAGAGAATATAAAAAAAATGCAGCCTCTGAAGTGCCATCCTTTTTCTTTTTCACTTACAAGACAAAGAATGCGTGTAAATGCTAATGAGAGCCTTTGCATAAGCAGGGGAAGGAGCAGTGAACAGCCTTGTTCCTTAATCCCAGAAGTGATAAAAATAAGTTTTTACCTCTGTTTCTTCTTACTTTACCCAACTCTACAGAACTCTCCTCCCAGCCTCCCACATTCTCCTGAGAGACTAGTCCCGAGGAAGGTGGCTTGGCTAACTGGTCGCGGGAAGACTATCAGTGGGTTTTAAGGGAAGGAAAGAAATTCTGGTGACTAGGCTATTCAAGGAAGCAGGTGCTGAAGAAAATAAGCACTTTGAAATTACACGCTTTGGAGCCACTCAGATCTGAGTTAGACACTCAGTTACTGTATTAGAGCTGTTTGCCTTAGATAACCCATTTCCCTTCCTTAATTTGCATCTTTCCTATTTAAATTGTGGAAAAACATAAAATCTATCAACTTCACAGGCTCACAGTGAGAATTAAACATGATAAATATCCACAGCACAGGTGGCAGTAAACTCTGGGAGATGGACCCACCCATGGCTGTGACTCCAACTACACAAAAGGTAATCACGTGACAAAAACGAGTGTCCCCCCATAAAAGTCCCCAATTAAAAAAAAAAAAAACACAAAACAAAAATAAGTACAAGCCATCCTGGAATATATTAAATGAGAACAACTTAGCCAATCAACAGATATTTGAAAACTCCACTGTCTATCAAATAAACTTTTTTAAGTGTGCAGAAAAGTGGTAGGACAAATTCAGTGGAGTATACAAGAGAATCCTCTGTCCTATCTTTGCAACTTCTTCTGTAAATCAAAAGTTTGTTAAAAATAAAAAGCAAAAACCCCACCGCTACCTATGTCTAACACTTACATCTACACCTACACATAAGTATTTCCTATACATCTTGCCAAAATTATTTTGTACTGGGTATGGAACCTGAAGCTGCATTTTAGCTAAGACATGAGCATAGGTGTTGAAAATAATGCTTCACTGTCAGGAAAATTCTAAGCCAGGCCCTGATGCCTATCGACATCCTGATTCAAGAACTCTCTGGAATTTACCATGTATCCACAATCCTATTATCTGAAACCTTAGGGACCAGATTTGTTTCAGAGCTCAGATTTTAGAAAAAAATTATGAAATCTTCTACATGAGGTGTGGGAGAGCACCTTGAATTGGTTACACTGATAGGTCTGCAGTGAAATCAAGAGTGTTCAGGTAAATTAGCTAAAGAGTATAAATAGCCTCATATTGTCCTCAGTGGGCATTTATTTCAGTCTTAACAAGTTTTCAGAATTTAGAAATCTCAGATGTCGGATTGTGAACATACATACTGAGAATATTCCTGAGCTGCCAGCATCGGTCAATGTTTGCTTTCTTTCCTTCTCTACCGCTGTGTGTTCACGTCCTCCGCCGGGAATTGCTTTCAACTCAGACGCAGCAAATAAATGTACTCTATTTACAATTTTTATAAAGGAAATAATAAGCCATAAAACCAAAAATCATATTTCTTTGTCCCGTTTTGACAATTCTGTGTCCTTTGTCTTCTTGGGATTAATTACCCATCTCCCACCCTTGTTTCTGCTTCCTGCATGTGTCACGGGCTTAGTCAAGCTTTTCTTGCCAGAATGAAGAGAAAAAACAAACAAACAAAAGAACCAGGTCATATTTTCCTGACATCAAAGCATCCTAAGAGACATTTTTATTTTCCTAGCCATTAAAAAAATACTTTATGCACTAATTTTGTTTTTTCTCTTTCTTTGTTTTTTTAAATTTTGACCTCTTATGTTAAAATTGCTGGGCTAAATGAATATTTCAATTTGAATGATTTAAAAATCTTTGAGTCCTGCCTTCTCCATAGATAAAATTAATTTAGAAATAGCATTATTGAAACCAGGCATTCTTTCTAAACTAAGAATTCCAGATGTTTTTAGTTGCTGCCTATGACATTTCCACAATCAGAATAAATTGTGTTTTCAGAGTAATGTAATAGATAGAAGTGCTGAATAAATCTCATGCAGTTGAGATGACAAAATTAACATGCTGATGACATTTTAATGTTTCAATATAATCAAGGGGGCATGGATCATGCCTCCACCAGTTCTAATATAATTCTATTCTTTAATCTTTTTCCAAGACAAAATAAAATATAGATAGATTTCAGAAAGTATATAAGTAGAGTGTGATTCAGTCTTCAGGCAAGCTGTTTAGAATGCATCTGAAATGCTATTTAGGCTCAGCTTTGCCAGTAGATATTTTACCAAAGCAAATGAGTTATATATATAAAAATCCTGGGTTAAGGACAGAGATTTTTTTTTTCCCCTGGAGGTTGCTGTTGGTGTTCCTGCTACAATTAGTTCTATTTAGGCAGAAAGTTTGCTGATTAAAAGAGGGAAATTATTTGTGATTTGATTGGATCCAGTGAACAACTGCTATTCACCTACACTTGCATAAATAAGTAAATAAACAAAAATAAATTTCTTGGACCCAAAGTATGAAAAAAGAAGACAAAAAGCTGATAATAGCAAACTGAAATCTTAAAGTCAAATTCATCCCCTAAAAAACAAAAAGGAAAACAGAGCCTGACTACATGAGTAGGTTGCAGCTATGCCTTGGATGCTGAAATGTTGTTGACTGCGCCTTGAATGCTGGAAAGTTGGCCATTCTTTGGATGCCGGAAAGTGGACTGCACCTTGGGTGCTGGAAATTTGACTGTGCCTTGCTCAGTGGCCTGAGAAGGAGCAGGCAAGACAAGAATGTGGAGGGGCAGCAGCATCTCTCCTCACCCTCATATGAAAAAGATGGTGAGGACAGGCTAAATGCCAGGGGTTGGTGTAGGTGGAAATGGGTGACAAAAGGGCAGTGGTTTCTTCGTCACTCATCGTACTCACCATTGAACAGTGACAGAAATAACGCTTACTGCTAAACAGTCCTTTTCAAGATTGTATTTGATTGTAAACCTCTTTTCTTCAAGGAAAATCTCATTTGGAGACACACATTAAACTGATAAGAGAAGAATCTATTCAGTGCAGTGTGGCCTAACGTTGGACCCTGTTGCCTCTTCCTGGAGTACAACATTAGTCCACCATTGCATATTCAACAAAACATGGAGCAGGCACAATCATTTCCCCTAAGATTATTTTCTCAACATATTTTCCTGTTTCAGCCACTGCCAATAAACCAAGCTTTTTAAAACACAGTTTTGAACACAAAGTATCTTTCAATGCCTTCTGCCTTGCCAGCCTCCATTCCACATCAGAAGATGAGCAGGAAGGTCCCTTGTGCCTCTCCTCACCTCCATGCCTTCTGCATGCTCTTTGTGTTAGAATGCATGCTTCAGCTGCAATTAAAAGAAACCTTATGCAGAGTGGTTTCGGTAATGAGCAAATTAATTATCTTTTCTTAGAGTTAGGACGAGATCAAACAGGAGCAGAAGAATGGCTTGAAGATGTCATCAGGTGGCCTATTTCTCCCATCCCTCTGGTGCTGTGTCTTTTGGTTGTTTCTCCTGATGGACTGCAGATGGCTTCTGTTCAGTACTGCTAGGAGAATGGGCAGGAGAAGAAAGTGGAGGGAAAGAAAGAAGAGAAGAGGCAAAGAGGGATAGAGTCAATCCCTAATCATGGACAATATCATTGACCCAAGTTTAAACCAATTAACAATGTCAAAAAAAACACCAAAAGTCATCTTGCTGAAGAAGAGGAAAGGAACATTTTTTGAAAGCACCTATGATTCCACCTCTGTGGAAGTCTATCTATATTCACCTGCAAAAATAAGTATTTGGAAAACCTGAACACTGAATCTGAACAGTGGTTCTGGTACCAGAGACTGGATTAACATTGATTTTTTTGCTCTGGGAAGCTGAGGTTAGAGGATTACTCATTTGAGGTCAGAAGTATGAGATAAGTCTGAGCAAAGCAAGACCCTGTCCCTCCTAAAAATAGAAAAATTAGCCATGTATAGTCCCAAGTCCAGCTACTTGTGAGGCTGAAGCAGGATGATTGCCTGAGCCCAGGAGTTTGAGTTTGCTACGAGCTAGACTGATCCACAGAACTCTGGCCTGCGTGAGATTTGTCTCAAAAAAAAAGTAAAAAAAAAAGCAAGGGGCTTTTCATGAGAGTATATTGGCTGTCATTGAAAAGAATGACCTTCTCTAAAGAAGACAGACCAATGGCTAATAAACATGAAAAAATGCTCATCGTCCCTAATAATTAGAGAAACGCAAATGAAAACCACCCTGAGATATCATCTAACCCCAGTGAGATTGGCCCTCACTGGGTCATTTGTGAGACTTTATCACAAAGTCTCAAAACTGTAGATGTTGGCGTGAATGTGGAGAAAAGGGAACACTTTCACACTGATGGTGGGATTGCAAACTAATACAACCTTTTTGGAAGGCAGTATGGAGAACCCTCAAAGAATTCAAGCTAGACCTCCCATTTGATCTTACAATCCATTGCTGGGCATCTACCCAGAAGAAAAAAAAAATCCTTATATCACAAGGACACTTGCACTAGACTCAGTACTTATTGCAGATTTATTGTAGCTCAATTAACAATCACCAAAATGTGGAAACAGCCGAAATGCCCACCAACTCAGGAACGAATTAAGCAGTTATGGTATACATATATCATGGAATAATATTCAGCCAGTAAAAAAGATGGAGACTTTACATCCTTTGTATTTACCTGGATGGATGTGGAACACATTATACTTTGTAAAGCAGCATAAGAATGGAGAAGCAAGAATCCTATGTATTCAATTCTGATATGAGGACAATTAAGATCCTAGTACTTGGTGAGGAGTGGGGGATGGGGAGAACTGAGAAGGAGAGGAGGTGGGGGGCTCAAGGGACGTGGTGCAACTTTTGGGTGCAGGACACAAATATAAGAGGGAACTTATCTAACAAAAGCAATCAATGGAACATAGTTCTGTGTACCATTAATGAATCCCCAACAATTAAAAAAAAAAAAGAATTTGTTTTAACATTGCACCTTAGGAATGCAAGTATTCAATGTACAGTTGTGTTCATTCTTTTTCTCTTTCTTAGAAACCTTGAAAGAAAGAATGTGCTCATACAGTGACCCTTCCAGGGAAGGTCTAAGGACTCTACAGAAGGTATGATTGTTTTTGGCTTGTTTGTTTATTTTGTAGTTTTTGGCCGGGGCTGGGTTTGAACCCTCCACCTCCTGCATATGGGTCTGGTGCCCCACTCCTTTGAGCCACAGGTGCTGCCCCAAAGGTACGGTTGTTTTATAAGGAAAACCTAGCACCTGTCCAGAACATCACATACAATAAAAGCACTCCAAGTTGTCTGCTGATTTAGCAGATTGATGTTTCTAAAGACTTTCCATACACTAAAACCTGAAGTCCCTTGTTGGAGGTTTAGTTGAGCAATGTCTCCCTTCCCATCTTGCTTATTGAATTTGAAAAACTTCATAGGTTTTGCTGTCAGGGAAGCTACAGAAAAGAGAATTGCTATAGGAATTAGTTAAAAGGAAAGAATGACAAAAGTTTAAAGTGCAGTTAAGATAAATGTAAACAAACTTTTTTAGTTCAACACACTGACAAAGACTAAATATACTTTCACTGAAAAATTGTGGGTGGTAGATTTTTTTAATAAGATTTCTAACCTCAGAATCCTCTTAACCACAATATAACACTGTTACAGTAGCCTAATACTTTACTTTCACTAAGAGAAAAGAAATAATTCAAAGCTTTCTGAGTCTGTTTTTCCAGTAATGGTAAAACTGTTCATCTTTTTTTCATTACAAAGTAAATTGCCAGTACATTTCCGCTATTAGGATCAACTCAAGTTAAATTTGAGAAGGGATAGAATTTCTTATGGTCCCTGTCTTTGTTTCAGGCACCTCTAAATATAGTACATAGTACTAAATCTCCAAGAAATTCACTGCAGAAAATCATAGAAATCTATGGACCTTACCAAACTCTATCTCCTATGAGCTAGAGATTGCTCATACCTATCTCCTATGAGCTATGTGATTGTGTGTGTGCTTTCTGCTAGGTAACAATATGTGTTTATAGATTATACTCAACTGTAAATAAATTCACTATTAAATAATAATTTTTAAAACTATTATCCTACGACCTAGATGATATATTGCTTTTCTGATGAAATGTTATGTCCTTGTTGAGGCAAATATACAGTGTTTTCATTGGTCCTCCACCAGTAACTTTCACCATAGACATTTTAGAAATATCCTTGTAGGTTAGTGGGGAACAGTATACACACTCTTTAAACTATGCCACGTAAGTAGTTGTATACTTTGTATTTTAATCCAGTTTATAGAAGATTTACTCCAGTTTACAGAAGATTTCTAGGTTGTCATTGTCAATTCATTTTATATTTCATACCTAAAGAAAGGTTTTGAATATTCAAAAGAGTTTTAAGTTTATAGAGCTCTTTACTCTCATACTGGTTGAAAGATTTTGGCTAACTTCCTTAAACTTTTAAACTTTATGTTTCCTCTGTAAATGTGAATAATAGTTGCAAAAGTGTCTTACTGTATAAATTAAGTCAGAGAGCAAAGGCAGCAAAATTAAATACAAACATGTTTATGGGGCTAAGAGGTACCTGTATACATAGTATGTGAAGAAGTTTGATTTGGGCATAAGTCAGGAAAGAAATGCTGGACACATTTTGAAAAAGGTTTATGTGGTAGCCACTCTCCAGAGTGGCTCTCAAGGATCTATGCCCAGTGGTATTTATATTCTAGTTAAAAAAACTTCTATATTGAGCAGAATTATTCAGTGAAGACAAAGGGATATGGAAATGACAGTGTGACTTCTAAGTCTAAGTCATAAATGACACTGTGTTTTCTACACTTTCCTCTCTTATATCATTCATTCTGGGGAAGCCAGTTGCCATGTTGTGTGAATATCTACAGAGAGTTCCACGCAGCAAAGGACTAAGGTCTGTTGACAACAGCCATAGCTTGCCAGCTATGTGAGTGGGACATCCTGGACTCAGATCCACCAGCTACAATCAAGTCTTCTTCAGATGATCATGATGCTGCCCACATCATGACTGCTGTCTCACAAGAGACGCTGAGCCAGGATTATCTGTCAAGAACTGTGGAGGGTCCACGATTCTACACTGCATACCAGTTAACATAAGAGCCTGCTTCATTCTCATGGATCTGGCAGAAGATACAAGATTCCAGGGTCTGAGACAAAGATTTCATTCTCAGCAATAGCAATAAGTAGAGTATTAGCATTCTCTTCCACATAGTCAAGTCTCACTATCCACTGGCAACACAAAGAGCACCAGATGCACTTTCAAATACAGTGGACTGCAGCACACAAGAGAAATCCTTAGCTTAGTAAACCCAAATGGCTTACACTGGCCAGTAAGGATGGCTATTCTTGGCTCAGGCAAGAGGTAGAAGAGCTATCTTCTAAGGAAGATCATTATACAAATGTCATTGAAAAGTTAGCCCAGAATAAAGGTGATCAGTGTTTTTACTTTCAATTTATGCATAAATTTGAGAGACCCATGGAAGACTGTCTTGCATTCCTTCCTAGTTAAGCCAACCCTGAATTTCTTCTGACCCACAGAAACTGTTAAATAATAATTATTTATTACTGTGTTAAGCTCAGAAATCATAAGATTCTTTGTAATTAGAAAGTAATAGTAAGTAATATAATTTGTTTATAAAAAAAATAAGTAGAAAACAGGGATTATTAAGTAATTACTAACTGCAAAGGGCTATGTAGAGGTCTAGGACTAGCAGCAGTAATGCTATTAGTTTCTGAAGGCCTGAAGGGATGAGAGGGGGCAAAACTTATTGAAATCACCAGGAAGCAAGATTCAGAAAGAACAGGCCACCATTTTGGGAGGGAGAATCTTCATTCCATTAAAGGCAAATGATTTCACAGGAAGCTCATCTGAGAGAATATTCTATTCTCTCTTCATTCTTTCCCATTCTCCTTTGGCTGAAACCAAACAGAAACCATTAGAATGAAGCTCTGTTGATATCATTTACACAGGCGAGCCCCTCAGGTAAGAGGAGGAAGAAAAATGAATTTGGGGAAACAAATGGAAAATATCTGGCGCAATGTAGCAAATAAAAGCACTCATGCATGCCTTTTCTAAAAGGAACAGGTCCTACTCAGCACAAAATGATTATGTTTTATTTGGTTATTCAGTTGGAAATATAGAAATTTGGCACGTGGAAGGTAAAAGGAAGGTGTGAACAAAAGGCAGAAAAGAATAATCTACTGCACAAAGATTTTTTTCTCAAAGGATCATCAGTAGCAGACCTTACTGCTGCTACTCCTTCTAGTCAAGCCCCAAAATGCTTCCTATGCCCACACTGTCTTCCCCTGAGCCACACCAAATCTGCAGACATTTGATTCTCTGAACCCAAATATTTGACTGTTCCACATCATCCTTCCTAACTGCACCTTGTAGACAACTGAAACTGATTTACAGATTGTAATGGTTTCTAGCTCCTAATACTCAACTTGTTGTATAGGTAAAAATGATCTATAAATGATCACATAGAATGCAAAATATAATGGAACACTGTGTCAATTTGAAAGTCTTTATAAGTAATCCATAGCTTCTCGTGATTTCTAAGAATTCAATTATATTGGATTTTTACACTTGTTTGAGTTTAATTTAGACTCAATTTGTATCCACAACTTACACTCAGGACCAAAGATACAGAAACTGATTTTGATAGTTTTACTTGAACTTAAATGCAGAGTATAGATACAATTTCTCCATGAAGCATATAATTTTGTCATTGTGATTAAAACTTTAGAAGAAATATATCTACTTTTAGCTGTTTTAAAAGTTAAACAAAATTTCATCTACAAAATGGTGATAATAATTTAATGTAAAAATGGGCTTTATGATGTCAATAAAATCACTAACACAATGAGATAATATTATGTTACTGAGTATGCAGTGTCTAATTCCCTTAAGTACTAAGTTTGATGATGGATATCTGTGACATTTCACGTTGACATGTCTTGCTTTACTTCTATTGAAAAAGTACCTCATTCTTTCAAATGTACACTTGGGCTTTTGATTATCTTTCAAGGATTTTTTTAGAGCAATTTTTAGCAAACTACAGATAAGTCAAAAATTCACCCTGTTGGGCAGTGCCTGTGGCTCAGCGATTAGAGCGCCGGCCCCATATACCAAGGGTGGCGGGTTCAAACCCGGCCCCGGCCGAACTGCATCAAAAATTAGCTGGGCGTTGTTGCGGGTGCCTGTAATCCCAGCTACCTGGGAGGCTGAGGCAAGAGAATCGCTCAAGCCTAAGAGGTGGAGGTTGCTGTGAGCTGTGACTCCACTGCACTCTACAGAGGTCGATAGAGTAAGACTCTGTCTCTACCAAAAAAAAAAAATTCTCCCTATTTTCTAATATGAGTTTCATCATGCAGCCAATACAGGGCAGAAAGCTCAAAATATCAACAAAGTGTTTGGGAAGGATGTAGCTAATGAACACACAATATGTACATAGTTTGAGAAGTTCTGTTCTGGTGATTTTAATCTTGAAATGAGCCCCATGGGAGACCTGAGACCAAGGCGAATAATGATGAATTGAAAGCTGCAGTGGAAGCAAATCCATCTCAACTGAATTAGTGTCCAGATTTGAGGTTACTATTCCAACAATGTGGGACCATTGAAGTAATTCGACAAGATAAAGAAGCTGGATAGATAGTTCCCAATGAACAATGGTTGGATAAAGATGAAATGCCAAAACTTTCCAAAATCAAATAGTTACCAAAAATGGGGAACCGTGTCTGTTTGGTAGTACAGAGATGGTAATAGCTATTACGCCATCATGAAACTTTGTGAGTCGATTACAGTGGGTATCTAATGAAACCAATTTGATGAAAATACAGAAAATTTGTAATTAAGAAACTGAGATTGATCAATAAAGGCAGGTCTATCCTCTTGCAATGCTCTATTATGTCTTATACAAATAATGCTGCTCAAAATACAGAGGCTGGATTAGGAAACTGTCATTCACCATATTCACGGGACCTGTACCAACTGACTACCACTTCCTCCAGGTTTTTGACCACTTCCTGCAAGAAAAAACTTACTGAATTCTCAACAAGCTGTGGAAAACACCTTTGTGATTTCATTTCCATTCACTCCTCCCCAGGCTTCTTCCTTGTAGGCATAAACAATCCACAGAGAGGATGGCAAAACTGTGTTGATAGTTCAGGTCCATACTTTGATTAATCATACTGCCTCTTGGTAGAGATATAATAAACTAAACTTTTAATTTGAAATCAAATATTTTGTAATTGATAATTTAATATAAGAAGATAGTAACTAAAACTGGGTGGCATGAATTGCAAATAATACCTACAAAAATAATCAGTATACTCATAGTCAAATAAATATACAAAAGAAAAGATAAAAAAATTAAGTTAAGTAGGTCATATGCTGATATAGACTTTCAAAATTGTTCTTGGGCAATATACAGCAAGAATTTATTAAGAGTTCATTTAATTTTATGTGAGAATTTCATTTTTAAAGACATAATCAGATATATGAGAAAATTTATATAGAAAAATGCATATTAAAGAAGTATTTTATATTAGCAAATGTGTTTGGAAACAACTAAATATTTAGGTATAAAAATAATAAATCTATTTCTCATATATCCATAATTTTGAATATTTTTTGGCTATTACCTCAGATATTCAAAGAGTTTTTTAAAATTCTGCAATGTTCTCACAATGTAATAGTGAAAACAAAATAGAGGCAACATTTTAGACAGGAAGATTTGAAGTATATTAAATATTTGTATATACAACTGAAAGTAAAAATGCTAAAATGTAAATATTAATGAAAAAAGGATATCTTTGTCTGAAAAGATTATATATGTTATTCTAGTAATTATGAAATTACTGACTTTTAAAATGTTCTTTGTCTTATTAGCCGGGCATTATAGCAGGTGCCTATAGTGCCAGCTACTTGGGAGGCTGAGGCAAGAAAATCTCTTATGCCCAAGAGTTTGAAGTTGCTGTGAACTATGACAGTAAAGCACTCTACAGAGGGCAACAAAGAGAGACTGTTTCAAAAAAAAAAAAATGTTCTTTGTTCTTATTTATAAAGCCAAATGAGCAAAATCACCCAAATGAGAACATAAATGCACATTAAAATACTTTTATGTATGGCACATAAATGCACATTAAAATACTTTTATGTATGGCCCCTGTCTTGGGGACAGGACACAATTACAAGAGGGTCTTTACCTAACAAATGCAATAATGCAACCTAACTCTTTGTCCCCTCAATGAATCACAAACAATAAAAAAAAATATACCTTTCAGGTACTGTCATAACAACATTCTCCCAACCAGTCATTAAGAAAGGATTTATTATATAAATTACTGTATACTTTTTATATGACTCTGTAACTAAAAACCATCAATCATATCTGTGGCTTTTCATAACACACAATAAAATACATATATTAAATTCATGCTCAGTGATTACTAACTGGTGTTTTAGAGTGAGAATTCACACAAAGTGATGGCAAATGAGAATTTTCAAATGAAAATTTTGAATACTCAATGTGATAGCTCTCACTATAATTGTGACTTAGCCTTTTTACTTCCACAATGGTGTTTAAATTCCAGGTAAAATACAAATGGAATGATATGTAATCACAGAAATACAGAAAAATACAGGAAAATGTGTGCACAGTAGAGTCTTGACTATTCTGGGGGAAGAAAAGACAGTAAGGTGTACATTTGTGCTATGGCCATTCCTCTACATGTCCCTGTTTTGTTGCTGAAATGGAATGAAGGCAGGATATTTTAATTTTATATTAAAAACATAAAGAAACTTGAAAGCTGCGGATTCCATTACTTTATTGTATTCAATAATTTTAATTTTTGAAGGTCTTCACCATTGATTATCATAAATGTTTCATAGTATTCTATGCACAATTATTTGAAAGTGCTCATTTTAATATCCAGGGAATATTTTTTATTCTGTTTATTTGTACACAGGCATAGTTTGATCATCTTTTGCCTGAATTGTTTCAATAGGCTTCCTCCTCTCCTTCCTCTATTCACCTCATTGACTTCACCTACAGAAAAACAAATACAAAAATTTTAAAAAATGAATTATTTATACTGCACCCACAAAATTCCTTAGTATACACTCAACATCCATCAGAAAATTCTTCAACTAATCTTCTTACTATAGCCTATGTTGGCTATGCAAATTCTTACCCCAGAAGTTTACTTCTCTTCATTCATATTTCCCTTAGAATATGATGAAGTCTTGCCTCTGCTTCAGAATTAGATTTACTTCATTCTGCCATTTCCCCCCTTTTTTGTTCTGTTCTGCCCTTTAGAAGGCAAAAATTTGAGGTACTTTTTCTTCAATGCTCTATTTCTGCAGAATTTCCCACAGTTGTTTACATAGAGTACATATTCTTTAATTGCTGGATGAACAAAAGGCCAAACTCAAAATTTCACTCAAATATATGTGTTGATCATGGCCTCTATCCTGGTCTGTTTGTCTGAGATCTTGGTTTTAAAAGAGTTAGCTTTTTCTTCCTTGTTATATGCCCCAATGTGGTGTCTCTAATGCTACTCCTTTCCCCACAATTTTATTGCTCCACCACCTTCTTCAGAGATTATCAAATTATTACTTTACAAAAACAAATCAACTCTTGAATATTTTCAAAATAATTTCTATGGACTAGTCTTCTTAAAATGGGACCAAAAGAATGGAAAAATAGTTTTCTCATAAACCTATCTTTTCTTTGTTCTTTCATCAATAATTATTATACAACTACCATTCTCCAGGCATTCTACTTCATACCAGGGATACAGGGATCACCATATCAAGCACAGTTCTTGCCACGATGAACTTCTCAGTCTAGCAGCAAAAGATGTTAAGAGAAAGATTTACAGAAAGATAAATCTTGTTTTTATTGAAATTGGGTAAGTGCCAAGAAGAAATAAATGCATTATCTTTGAATGGTTTATTTGGAAAACCAACAAAATGAGATTTATAAAATGAGCAGTAAAAACCAAGCAGGGATTATCCCAGCTAAAAAGAACAGGAAAGATCTGGGGGTTGGAAGAGACATGAAGAACCCATGGAAAGGAAACATGAGTAGAGAGCACAAAGGTGAGATTTATCCAGGAAAGGTAGGTTTCAGGGTCTCCCTGAGAGTGCCTCTGTCACTTCTGTTAATGAAGAATGGACGATGTACAGGCACACCACGGCCAGCTGACCACATCACAGCCAACTTCTACTTTCTTAGGGTGACAAACAAGAACAGAAACTTCAGGTAACACATTTGTGTGCTGCCATATCCTTGACACCCCCCCCCCAACCCTGTGCAAAGTTCCTGGGACAGAGTGGCTGGGAATAGCTTTTAAATTTGTATCTCCAGTTTGATTTTAAAACCCTAATAATAGACTCCTTATAGGGAGCCCAGGAAACCATACTGATGAACTTAAAGTGCTTCACATGAACTTTCATTTTCATTAAAAATGGAAGAAGTAAAAGGAAGAAACAGAAACATCAGGAAATTATAAGAGAAAGAGAACCTTAAAAAAGAGGATGAAGGGCGGCACCTGTGGCTCAGTGGGTAGGGCACCGGCCCCATATACTGAGGGTGATGAGTTCAGGCCCGACCCCGACCAAACTACAACAAAAAAATAGCCAGGCGTTGTGGCAGACTCCTCTAGTTCCAGCTACTCGGGAGGCTGACACAGGAGAATCACCCAAGCCCAGGAGTTGGAGGTTACTTTGAGCTGTGTGATGCCACGGCACTCTACCCAGGGCGATAAAGTGAGACTCTGTCTCTATAAAAAAAAAAAAAAAAAAAAAAAAAAGAGGATGAGTGATAGCACTAAAAATTGAAGAAAGTATATCCACTGTGGGAATAAGATTGTAACTCAGGTAAATTGTAGTAAACTTTCTTTTTCTTAACTTGCTTTTTAACATATTTAATGCTTTCATTTTCTTTACAAATTCTGCAATCATATTAGTCTTGCAAAATTTTGTGTGAAGGAAAAGACTTTCTAAAACATAGCAGAAAAGTATCAATCATTAAAGAATCTCACCAATACAGAATTCTTTCTTAATACAAGTGATCTAAAAACTTAAAAAGGAACCTCTATTTACATATAGAAAGGATGCTTTTTGAGAGATATGACTGCTTTTTTGTTGAAGTGCTCTTCGATTACCTTTCACCTAGAAATATTTGAACAAAAACAAAAATACAACCCCAAATTTTACCATATTGTATTTAAGTGAAAATGTTTGAAGAATCATTCTTTGATTTATTATTTTTATCTCTTCTTTTACAGATAGAATACACTTTTCAAGAAAGAGGAAATATATTTAAGACTAAGTAATACTTTCTATTCAAAACATTTTGCTAGTGTTGTAAGTAAAATTACTCCAGAAACACTATCTTTAAAACATACATAGCAAAATTAAATACGTGTATTTGGGGTTTCCATAAAAATTGCAGATCAGTGAAAATCCAAATTCAAGGTGATAAACAGCATCTTTTTCCTGGGTGGAGAAGTCTGAAAAAGGATGAAGACATTATGCTCAGGATACAAACCTCCTGGGATTTCCTTAGCCGACACACAACTCCAAGCAAATTTGAATAAATTGGGGTCCAGACACCAGATGAACGCCCAAATTACAGCTAACTAATGGACTGTGCACAGAGCCACCAACAGTATGGGTGTCTGATTTTTATTCACCTCTCTTTTTCTAAGATCTTGCTTGCATTTCTGCACATAAGAAACAGATGTGATGGAGAGGACTGACCATGGAAATTCAGACTTGGTGAGGAAAAAAGAAGAAAGAGAAAGCAAAAACAGAAAAAAAAAAAAAAAAGAAATAGAAAGGAGAAATAGGATGAATAAATTATAACTAGAAGGACGATGATAAAATATAGCCACAAGGAAAATAGGAAAATGAGAAGAAAATGTATGGAAATGAAATATAGCTGTTGGATCAGAAGTTCAATTAAATGTATTTCAATGGATAGTTTCCCATTGCCTTCTAGCTCCAAATTAGTCAAACCCACAGTAATTTAACTAATGAAATGAGATAAGAAAGGGGTTTAGTAAAGTTTGAACATAACATTTCTGAAGCCAGCGTGTAAGGAAGAAGCTATGTTTATCATATTAAAAATAGTACAATTCAAATTTGCATATATCATTTAAAAATGCACTCTATCTTTTCTCAAAAATGGTGGTTGAAACAGGAATATACAAGATAATGTCATGTCTCCATACCCCCGCTTCTGAGATTCTTTCTCCCTATATTATCTCATATTGAACCTATCATTTTAAAACATTTATATCTCAGGATCTGGCTGTCTCTTCTGATTACATTTTTTAAAATGTTTTATTTAAGGAAGGATTTTTATCCCAAGTGTTAATTATGGATTCCATATTTTTTACAAAAATAATTGTTCCTGAGCTCTGTGACATAAATGATCTTTTTCTCTTAAGTTGAAACAGATCATCAGTTAGAGAAAGATAATCCAGGTTCAAACTGCAACTGTGGACTTCAGTTTCTCACAATTTTTCCAACTACATTCGGAAGCATGTATCTCTGTTATGTACATTTAAAAGGCAATGTGAGATATGGAAAACCTGAAACGACTTGCAACTTGCCACATGATAAGTATGTGAGTCAAGTTCAGTATCCTCTTAGCTTCCATCCACCCTCATCAACTTCCAGATGCACGTTGCACTGCCAAAGCTGCTCCACGGCCTCTATTATGTGTTCCCTATAATTTAATATCTATTGTACACTGGTTAGACACTGTTTGACACAAATATCTATACATAGTCTGGAGAAGAGACCACAGAATTCAGGGTCAAACTGCTAATACTACTAAGTACTACTAATTACTTTGAACATAAAGGTCTTAATTCTGGATTCCAATCCATTGCCAAAATGAATTTATTCTGGGAACAATGTCTCAGAGATATTTGAATAGCATTGCAGTTTTGAGAAATGTCCTGAAGTCCAAAGAGACACATACTTCTAATCTACTTTTCAAAAATGTAAATGTAAAATTCAATATGCACGCATTTCATATAAAAATGCATATATAAATGCATATATATGCGATTAGATATATATTTAAAATCATGTCTGAAAGAGATGATTTTGATGGTTGTGAATTCACTTTTTCTGCAACTTATACATATTAAATCTTATAAATGATTTTTTTTCTAGGATAGAGTGCACTTTGTTCTGTTACATTTATTGCAAATTTCATTCTTCACATTCCATTCATTAAATATCATTTATGGCATAACTCAGTAGGTGTTTTAGGGACTATAAAGTAAACCGTTTTATCCTCAGGAGCAATATAAAGTATTTGAACAAACAGGATATCTGGGAGTTATTTTGGCTACAATATGCATTCATTCATCATATCATGTTTATTCAATTATTACTGACTTTTATACACTGTTCAATTCTAAGAGATTTGAGATACAGAGATAGGTAACATTTACTAAATGTTACTGAGATATGTGTGCTACATGAATTAGTTCATCTACTCATAAATAATCTGTGAGATAGGTACTATTTTACCTTCCTTTTTCTTCTTTTGACTATCAGAAAATGAGTCACAAAATGGTAAAATGTCCCTAAGTCCAAGACGCATAGACAGTAAGTATTGGAGCTAGAAAGTCTTTTCCAAAATCCCCACTGCTAGCTGTTATATGTTGTTGACTTTCAAATGTAAATAAAGGAGTGGTCCCTGACTTCAAGGTCAAAACCAAGTTGAAATGGAGTATCTGTACACATATCCGAATTTGTATCCACTAGAGACAGGAAGAGAACAATTTCAGAACCGTATAAGCACACCTAAATTAAAGAATAGGATACGGTAAGGATGGTCCATGGGTTGTTTCAGAACTTGAAAACTATTTCCAGGAGCAAAAACTTGAAGATGAAAAGAAACATCTAAATTTCTAATTTAGGAAGACAAAACTGTCCTCAAAAATTAAATGAAGGGTGACTAAGTCCCGGAAGCTCCCCTGCACAACTAACAGAGCTAACAGAGTCACCTGAAATTATACCTGGCAGAGCAAAATTTGGGGGCTTAAAATAAGTGTGCAAGTCCACCAATCTAGCTAGAACCGATCCACTATTCCCTATTGTAATAAACTTCTCAGTTGTTTTCTATTGGCAAAGACTGACACAATCCATAGATATATTCACTAATAACTAGTGAGATGTATAAATCATGAAATGTATGCAGAGTAACAGTAAACTTAGTGTTTTCTATAAGAATTTAATTTTGATTTACTAATATACTCATCATATGTTAATTGAATGGTACTATTAGGTATGTACAAGATAGGAGTTAATTATATGTCGTTTAAAATCATTATATTGAGGACAACTCATTAATGGCTTCACTACTGGCTTATAGCAGGTATAATTAATGCATCTTGAGCCCAAGGCTGTTTGCAATAACTGTTTATAGAAGGTTCCAATGCAGAAAAGGATTCATGATCAGTATTGAATTTTCCTGTTCCCCAAATGAGCCAAAGGTTGAACTTTATGTTTAGGAATTACCCTGCTTTCTCCAGCCTTTTATTAATTTGAATAATAATGTTGAATCATTTTTACTTTGTTTTATATCCAGGTGTTTCGTATACTTCTGGGAATTTCTATGTATTGCCTTTAACATAGAAAACCAGAAAACAAACTTTAAAAATTCATTAATGAGTCGGAAAAGAATGTCATAGGTTTCTGGTGTAATCAGGAAGCAGACAAATTCGGGTAGGACAACCAAGCAATCAAATCAAATTTCCTGTGTTGGTGACTCTTTTTCTTTTCTTTTCTTTTTTTTTTTTTTTTTTTTGAGACAGAGTCTCATTCTGTTGCTAGGTAAAGTGCCTGGCATCATCATAGCTTACATCATACCTCAAACTCTTGGGCTCAATCTATCCTTTTGCCTCCTCAGTAGCTGGGGACTACAGGTACCCACCACAATGCTAGGATAGCTTTTCTATTTTTCATAGAGACAGAGTCTTGCTCTTGCTCAGGCTGGTCTTGAAGATTGAGCTCAAGCAATTCATCTACCTCAACCTCCCAGAGTGCTAGGATTATAGGTGTGAGCCACTTTTCCCAGCCCAGTGACACCTTTTTGTTCTATAGTCGCAGTTTTTCTCAGGTATAATTAAGATAATTAAAATCAGTATTCATATTTAAATTCTTGCAAATAATGATTTGTTATGATTTCCTACTAATAAAAAATATATTGTAAAATAATATTTGAAAAAATGGTATTTTATACAGGATAGGTAGTATCATTAAATTTTACTAAGAATGTTTACAGGGTCAGGTGTGGAGTCTCAGAAAGGTGGATAGCCTGAGCTCAGGAGTTGGAGACCAGCCTGAACAAGAGTGAGACCCCTTCTCTAAAAATAGCCCAGCCTGATGGCAGGCACTTGTAGTCCCAGCTACTCAGGAGGCTGAGCTAAGAGGATCACTTGAGCCCAAGAGACTGAAGGTGCTGTGAGCTATGACATCATAGCACTCTACCAGGTCAACAAAGTGAGACTCTGTCTCAAAAAAAAAAAGAAGAAAAGAAAAGATGAAAAATTACCAAATCTTATAATTATTTGTTTGTATTACAATTACTAGTGATTTTTTTCTCTACCTTGGTCTTTCACTCGTTTAGAGACTCGTCAAAAGACTTTTTATTAGGAGTAAGTGTATATATTTTGCTAAAATATTATTCTCAAGACCTATTATCTAATTCTCCTTTACTTATATTATTATGATGTGCACTGTGCATACAATTTTTCATAAGTACCGCTGATTCATCTCTTTCATCTAACCCGCTCTCCACCACCCTGGATTAATGTCAAGGACTCTAAACCAGAGATTTTCTAACTCCAGGCCATTATCCATCAGTTAGAGGTGACAACCAGCATTTTTTTTAATAACATAATATCAATAAGAACAACAAAGAAGGTATAAGCATACATTGTGTTTGGTAAGAAAAACATTTTATGAAACTTTTTCTGTTTGTTTGTGCATATATGAAAATGTGTTGTTATGTACAATACGGTAAAATATATTTCTTACTATTGGATTGTATCAGGAAAGTTTAGAAACTATGGCATTAAAAGTAACCTATATAAATGATGAAGAAATGAAACTACAGAGGATTTAAAATAGCTTGCTCTAGAATTCACCTAAGTAAGAGGTAGCAGTGTAAGAGCAGTCTTCACTACGACTGTTTAATGGTTATATTAATCCTCTTGCCATCGGGTACATGGTATAAATCAAAGGATGCCAGTTAGCTGCAATAACTGTACCCAGTACTGCAGAACTTTCTATCCTTTTAACTCAGCAGCCTTCCTTATTATGGCAAATACAGAGCACTCCACAAGAAAAACAAAGAAAATATAATCATTCACATAATTAATTTGATTATTTTAATAAACATTGTTTGTAGACCCTACAAAAGTGATGATACAAAAAAAATCTATACTTTGCCTCCATTAGTCTCAATTAGTAACATAGTCATTTCTCAATTATATCATTGCCTACCATGTATGTATCCAATAATCTAAAATTAAAATCCAGTATGCTGTGCCATTCTCATTAAATGCCTTACATCTAATCTGTTGCACTTGAGCTAGTGAGGGATATTGTTTTGGAAAGGTAATTAGCAATATTATTCCTTACAACATTCTATCTGCTACAGTAGACATTTTAAGGAGAAACCAGCAAATATTCTAATTGAACTATTCATTTGACATAAGCATTTGCACTGATACTATTAATTATTCTCTGCTTTAACTGGTCAATTAAAACTGCAAAAGGATGGCCAGTGTAATAGTAGTGTTTTTGAAATGTTGTCTCCCTATTGTTTAATTCCGATAACTTAATAGTATTACTTTCACCAAGTGAATAGAATGCTTCTAAACGCACATATCTTTCTTAAAATTTAAAAAACAAGTAATAGACTATGCCATCTAGTGACAAGTACAGTTCAAAGTGCCATTATCACTGTTCTCATGGTGATAATTAATCTTTTAGTCATCATCATAATGAGAAACCGTGTTCAGAAAACGCTGATTGAGAAATTCAGATATCAAACACAAGTCATTCATTGCCTATCAGCCAAATTGATTCTTACACTTACGGCAGAGTAGCACAGTGCCTTCCAAATAATTTATCTAGCCTACTTCAAACTTTTCTAGCCTCTTATGTTTCACTTCATGATTTTTTTAATGGCCTGCTCTAACATGAAGTACCAGCATTATAATTTCATTTTTTAATTTGTGGTGGATCTTTTATCCTAATCAGAAATGTTTCCTGATTTTGTTTTTAATATGCCCTAAGCTTCATTTCTTAACTGAAATAATTGGAATAAGTTTTCAGCTGTCTGTGATCAATTAAGTCTGAAAACTTTAAAATTTTCAAGTATAACTTTATCAACTTCAAAAGAACGAGCAGTCATTTTCACATTGTTTAGTGAAACCCATGAGCAAAGTTAACATTTTAAAGGAGTCTAACTCTTAATACATCTAAAGGTACAGAGGTACAGCATAAGATGGAACATGCGGAAACGCCAAGGGCTACACATCATTAAGTGTGAAATAGCTTTAAATGTGTGCTTTCTGATTTTATCTCAAGTTTTAGTCTTATATGTGTATTAGCATTTCGGACCTTTCCAAAAGAGTATCCTATAATCACTGGAAAACATACTGGGCTCCTCCAGTTTTCCCTTCTATCTCTATCCCACCTCCACATTCCTCAACCTAAAAATTGAGCATTATCGAAATCAATTTTTGCCTTTGGCAATGCCCAGCTGGCATGCTCATAGACGTATGCAGGAATAAGTTACCCTATCATGCAGGGGTGTCCGACATTCAGCTTTCAGGCTGCATGCAGTTTATTTGTGGACTGTTTTGCTTATTTGTGGGGCTGGATATCACAAAAAGTATTCATGGACCTTTTCTATTGCTCACTTTCATTAAGATTTTTGTATTTAATGTCCAGCTCACGACAACTCTTCTTCTTCTAATGTGCAGCAGAAAAGAAAAAAGGTTGGACACTCCTGCATGACCTCATCATCCTTTGATGCTTTTTCTTAGGATCCTACTAAGTCATGAGTAGCATTTCATAATAAGAAACAAGGAAAGGGTGAGGATTCAGAACATAGCATGGTTATGAATAAAATATTGGGCGGGGGATATTTGCAAGATAATGTCCACACTTTCTCAAAGGAAAGCACTTTTAAACTTGTTCTTATAAGTCCTTTCAACCAAAATTGCCATTGACTGGAATTCATATTTATAGGGAAAAATATTCCCTTACCTTTTAAGAATGCAATAATATCATGGTATGAGTTTAATATAAATTTTTAATAATAACCAAATGCATTTTGAATTCTTATTAGGATAAAGTATATATATATATCTCATGTTTTAAATAAATATGACGTGAAATGTCAACATAAATCTTGCAACTATTAAAATAGTACAGCTTAATGGGTTCAAAAAGGGAATAAACTTTTCTTTTTTTTTTTTTGTGACTATTGCTCATTTAAAAGTCTTTAGCAACCTGCTTTTCTCACTGAAATTGTATGAGTTGAGGAAAGATGTACAGCTTAAAATTATGTTCGGGACTAATTCTGAGTTCAGTAGTCCCTACCCCCACCATCTCTTCTAATTTCCATGCACTGTTTTATCCTAAAATACTGTGTAATATTAAATTACAATAATAGCAATCAAAGTCGTGGGGCGCAAAAGGATTTTCGATTGCGGCTCATGCCTGGCACTCAATGGCACAGGCAGAGGAGAGTCTGAAAAGCACAACAATTCAAAGAACTTGCCAGCAGCCCCCATTGTCCTTTCTGTTTCTAATGACACTGAAGCACTTCCATGATTAACATTTAAAGGCTTCCCAGTAACCAAGTAATTTGCCCAAAACTCCTTATCTAGCACTTACCAAGAAGACTCTGATTTTAATATACTATTAATCAATCTCCAGCCAAGTTTACCACTGATCCTTTCAATTACAGAGAGACTAGCTTCATCTCTCTCTGTACGTAACGTATGAGGGGGATTTTTTTCTTTTTTCTGATTAGTCAGTTACCCAGCAAGGATTTAAACCACACTCCCGGTTTAGATACACATTACAAAGACCTAGTTATGAGTTTGTTAACAAACCAAATCATTTTTAACTATTTTAAACTATCGATCATTTGTAACATGAATAAAATCTGTACCCCTTGGCATTCATGGCTAAGAATTAGTTATTGGTATTGTTAAAAGTGCATGGCATTCAGGAAGACACATGCTGATACAGGTTTTGTGATATAAAAACCAACTAAGAAATTTTGGGGGGGAAAATAAAGATGGATGTGTCATCAGTTTCAGCACTATCATAATACCAAATATTTAGAGCAACATATATATTCAAAAGGGAAAGTTGACTATAAATTATGGATCATTCCTTCAAATAATGGCATAATAGAAATGTATGTTTTTAATATTTTTTACTAAAATGGGAAATACTTCAATTAAGTGACAAATAGCTGATTTAATTTTCTAAAGTATATGCAAATGCTAAATAAAACTGTAAATATAATCATCAATATATGACCAGTGCTTATCTTTTGATCTTTATGAATCATATTTATTGTTCTTAATTCTGATGTTTCACACTTACATTTTCAATAAAAAATATTGCTTTTAACTAGATAAATGATAGTCATTCACCTCATTTCACACATAAGACAGCTTCTACACAACCAAAGAAAAATTAGAGTCTTTTGTCCTCTCTGTTTTCCCTCAATATTTATTTAATACCACAAAGACTATTATACCAAGACATGTGATTTAAAAAAATAATATCTGGAGAGCTATTGTATAATCGATGTTTGCAACAAAAATATAGACTATGTGTGCATATCACATAGTGAATAATAAAAATGATTTCTAAGTTCCAGTGGTCAGTTTAGTACAAAATAAAATAAATTTGCTGAATTACTTTTACCCACTTGTTGGTGATTACATGGGAGTTTTTAAAAATATAAAGACATTTTACTATATGTCTTTATTTACTATATAGATGTTTTACTATATGTCTATATTCCTTTACAAAGGAATTTTACTATATGTTTTGTGTAAAGTAGAGAGTGATTCTAAACAGTAAGTGACCATATGACAGTATTTATTGGTGCAAACAAGATAAGATGAAACCAAAAATTGACTAAGCCTATGTAGTCTGATTCAGAATAATTGATAATTACATAGTATCTTATATATTATTATGATATGAATTAAATTTGCTGATTAAAGTTTTATGCAATACAGAAGAAAAGACATTTTCCGATTAGGATTTTAGTCAAAGAAATGTAAAACCCCTAATTCTGGAAGCACATGGGTTTAATTCTGTTTTTATGCTAATTTATAATATCAGTAATATATTTAAAAATGCAGGTTTTTATATGTAGAAGTTATTCATTAGTATGCTATTGATAATAGGTAATTGTTCTTTGCAGAATACTTTTAAATAAATTATTGCAACTAATCTTAAAAAATAATCACTGATTCATGTTTTAGTCACTATTTTACACATAAGAAAATTGTGTATGAGATAGCATATAAGAAAATAATAGGTAAATAAAGACACGTTACTTTTTATTTTAGCTTATATATTAAAGATTTATTTTATTATTTTATTATAATATCTGATACTATTAGAGATGTTATTACCTAAGTTTTCTCTCATTGCTATGAAAAAGTATAATTATTTCATAAAGGAACGAAGCCAGATGTATCAATTTTCAAAATATTTACCCCATTGGTACACATAATCTCACTTTTAAGAATTATTATTTTAAACTAAAAAATGGATACAACTTAATATTTAGCAAGATCATGATGGGCAAAAAATTTAAAAATTATAAATTTTTTAAAATGATATTAACAAAGGTATTTTAATAGCAGGGTAATTTTTCATGTTATGTACATTTCACTACTTATATCATGGTGATGTTTTTAAAAAAATATGTAGAATAGAGGTGGGGATAAAATAAACCAATATGTTAACCATTATTTTGCAAAAGTGATATTGGAAGTATTCTTTTGTTTTTATATTTTATCTTCCTTATAGTTTTTAGGTTTTGAACAGTGAGCTAATGTCATGTCCTTCAACAGAAAAAAAGAAAACTAATTGCCTTTAAAAATTTTTCAGTGTTATCTGGACTTATTTTGGATCATTTGACTTGTCACTATTTATTCACTTGAAATTTTTTAAAACCATTTGCATTCAAGAGAAATAAAATAAGATCTTCTGCAAATGAGAATTTAAAATATTTCAATCATTTGATTTAATTTTTTATTAATGATAGATTTTTGGAGAGTACTTTGAGGAAAACTTAAGTTTTATTATGGAGACAAAAATTTACTGAAAACAATCACTTTGCAGATTTAGAGGTTCTTGATTTCAATCTGTATGGTTAAAATGATTTATGATCTGTAATGATCAGTAACCTGGATTTTAAAACTATTCTGTGGTAGGTGGATTCATATCTCAAGCAGCCACATCTCAAATAGTCTTACTTTTAAGATCTGTTTATTCTGGGGCAGGGACCTAAGTTAATAAGCTATTTTTTTTTAAATTCTCTTCTGAAAGTTATAGTCTGATATTAACAATTTTGTATATGATCAAATATTAAGAAAAAGCTTGATGCACTTTAAGCAATTGTATGTGAATATAGACTATACATGCATTAAAACATGTAAATGTATACATGTCAATATACCTTAGTGTACACTGTGACAAAGTTCTTGGGACTTTTCTAAAACAATTCTGTACAAAGTAATGAAAGACTTTTCTGCAAGCTTCAATTCCACATTGTAATAGTGCAAAATACCTGTATATAAAATAAAAGGGAAAAAGTTCTTAGTTCCAGTGATTAAAAATGTCAAGTAAAAATAAATTGGAATAAAAATTAAAGCATAAAATCACAGGTAGTTTGCACTGGTTCCAACAAGAAAAGTTACAAAGTATATAATTACTATTTTCTGATTTTTTTTTCCCTTTATGATACTGGTAACTTCCAATAAACTTCTATATTAAAATAGATCGCTACCCTTTCTAAGGTTATATAAGGTGTGTTTTACTCGTCTTCTAAAAATAACTGTTTTAAAGCACTCTACATCTTTAATTTCTTAGACGGTTATTAGGTGCTATCAAATGAGCCTATAAATAAGAATTATACCTATATAAAAAATAATTACACCAACATTTTGAGCAAATAAACTTGAGGATTGTGACCTGAAAGTAGTCAGTATTAGTTCATTAATTTCTATTTCTTAATGAAACCTTTTTTTTACTTTGCATGCATACTTGATCAAGACATATTCAAGTTGGATATTTCATAAAATATTTGAATCCACCTATAAATGGAACCTTTACTAGTATGCAGGTTCTTCATTAAAGGGAATGCTGAAGTTTGTTTATGAGTGCTGAGTAAATCTTACAATGGAATATTTAGGCAATTGTCTACAGTCTAAAACAATGTTGAATTTCCCTCTGCATTACCTTCCCAGAAAATGCACAGCATTAACCAATTCTTTTCTGTCAACTAGCAATTTTTGGCAGATCCCTTTTGCATGATTCATGAAGGACCAGTAAAAGGCTAATTGTTCAAATTAATTTGCGTAAATGACTAAGCAAGAGATAACAAAATTACATCTGCACTTGTTTGGCAAAGATTCAATAGCAGCGGCCCTGTACTGCCAGCTGCTTCTAGACAACACTCTTGCAGAAATTAAAAGCTACAAATATTAATTAATACACTTTTTTGGTACGTTAATTTGCACTGAAAGGTTCCGGAGTGCAAAACTGCTGAGAAGATGAACCATGATAATTAGAATTAATGGGATGGATGCATGTTTTTTGCAGCTGAAGTTTTAAAAACCCATGAATGGAACTGGGAACTTGAAACTGACATTCTCATAAATCTCTGTGATAATGCAGCTATTAGTATTAGAAGGATTAAGTACTATGGCTCCAGAGTTATCCATCACATGACACGTTATATCCCATCTGTCATTGCAGTAGCTAAGACACGATAGCCGTCCTTGAAGAAGCCATATGAAAAGCTTTGGGAATTCAAGGAATTGTAGAGATGTCTGTCAGACTACAAAATAAATAGCTCAAATCCTTGACTTTCAAACAGAAATAATAGCCAACACTCTGTATTTGTCACCTTATTACTTAGCAAATACCCTAATTCTCGTAACTATATTTAAGATTTAGCCAACGTGAATTATACACAGATCTGAATGGAAAAAAATAGCCGTAAAATGTCTCAGATTATGTCTTTAATTCATGTGTAACTTTCAGACTATGAGTTCACTTTAAAAGTTTTTAGTGATTACATTATTAATTATACATAGAAACGGCTTAGAAAACTCTTACTGTGGATATAAGTAAATACGCTAAAATCATTCTGCATAAAAAGTGACTAAGAAATGAAAGTTCAGCGTTCAGTGAAACACTTAGCTTGTAGTTTTATTTATTGAGTTGTCAATCTTGTATTTCAACAGCTAGCCATCAAAATAGAATATCAGTCTCTACATGGAACTTCCCAAATATTACTAAATAGTGTATACCAAGTAGTGAGACAGGTATATAGAGAAGTTTACTTTACTTTTTTTGCTTACAAAAATATAAAAAAATGAAATTTACATAAAATTTGCAGAATACATGCAGAATGATTTATCTAAGTTTATCTACTAGAACACCAACTTTATCTATTTGATCACATATTTCTTTTGATTGCCGAAGTTTGTCATGTTAGAACATGACATTTCATAATGAGAAATTGTCTTTCAGAATTCTAGTCTGGATCGGTTTAGCACCTTGTAGGAGTATTGTAACCATTTTAGAATACTGTATTTAATGAAGGATTATAAGGGTATGAAAAAGGAGCTTTAATATTAAATATACACTGACTATTAGGGAAAATAAGTTATTTGAACAAAGCAATTCATACACACATGGATGAAGAGAAAATTCCAGACCTAAGAAAATCTCTTTTTTCTAATTGAAACCCCAAATTATACCGTAACATGTTATTCACTATACTGGGTGACATTTATTTATTTACTTACATATTCATTTATTTTTTGAGAAAGAGCCTCACTCAGTCACCCTAGATAGAGTGCTATGGCATCATCATAGCTTGCTGCAACCTCAAATTCTGGGGTTCGGGTAATCTTCTTGCCTCAGCTTCCAGAGTAGCTGGGCCTACAGGCACCCACCACAATGCCTGGCTGATTTTTCTAATTTTAGTAGATAAGGGATCTAACTCTTGCTCAGGCTAGTCTCTGAACTCCTAAGCTCAAGAGATCCACCTGTCCTGGCCTCCCAGAGTGTTAGGATTTCAGGAGTGAACCACCACAACTGGCCACTGTATTATTTTTTTTAAACATATATTTCTTGAGTAGCTTTACCAGGTATTTTCTTTTCCTAATATTTTGTGGAATATTGTGTGTATTTGTTCACCCCTGAATAATTGCCTGATTACATTACTTTCTCAAAAGTGACAAGACTCAAGTTTAAACTCAAGGCTTTGATCTCTATTATAGTAGAAATATAAGCATTGTCAGGAAGACAATACTTACAATTGCTAACAGTCGTTTATTGTCCTAGAATGACATTTTGATCATTCCTTGATAACAGTATTGACAGAGAGCTGCCAGAAGGATATGGGTGATTTAAGACAGAAAAAAGTCTCCAAGTTCAGAACAAGGATGTAAAGGCAGATGGCTGAGAGAGCCAGGGGTAAATCTTGCCAAGCTCAGTATGGTGTTCCAGGGCTCAGTTGCTTTTCAAGAATGATAAAGAACTTAGGTAATTTATTCAAGGGGAAAAGGTCAGGCTATAACTTAATAGTTTAAGTATTTGATGACTCATTGCCATGAGGGGACTTTGTCTTTATAAAGAATATTTTAGTGACAAGACTGGTGAAACCTGATGATACACCTTCAAGTATAATAGTAGAGAATTGTTCTCAAGGGGTGAAGCAGAACTAGATCATTTGCTTGGTCTATCACAATAATTCTTAAATATTTTTCCCAAAGATGGGAATTTATACCTATAGAATATATTCAGATACATTAGAAAATTTTTTATAAGTTCTGCAAATGGCTAGCTGATATGCAAAATAAAGGCTTTTTTATTGGAATACAGGTGGTGATATGTTGATTGATAAAATCTAGAATGCTACCACATGGTGCTCATCAAGTACCCTTCATGGACCTCTCTAATATTACCTGTTATGCTGGTCTAGACTTAGAAATAGGCTCCTTCTACACCTTTGTAATCTATCAGGGTTCCCATCACATACTAAAAATTTCAAAAAGTGTTATCAAATGCTCCCTTAGAAAGTCAGTAGGCTTTGTTGTATAAAAACAGTGTCATAAGCCTTTTAGTAGTGTACTTCTTAAAATTGTTAAATCATATGCTGTTTTCTAAATTCTAGAATCAAATGAAAGTCTCTACAACACTTCACTGGTTATTATTCTTTTATGAAAATCATCTATATCTTTAATATTCATAATCGATCTGAGTCTAATAGGTATTTGTCAGAGTAGCTAAAACATCTTTATCGTATGTAAAAAACTGAAACTGGATGTGCACCTTTCTCCCCTTACAAAGATTGATTCGAAGATGGATTAAGGATTTAAATTTAAGGCATGAGACGATAAAAATCCTCAAAGAAAGAATTGGTAAAACATTGGAAGATATTGGCCTGGGGAAAGACTTTATGAGGAAGACTGCCATGGCAATAGCAACAACTGCAACAATAAACAAATGGGACTTAATTAAACTGAAAAGCTTCTGTACAGCCAAGGAGACAACAACCAAA
>CAUYRH010108427.1:0-16455 GCA_963574655.1 Perodicticus potto
TCTAGTCATGATCAAAACTCTCCCCTCTAATTCACCTTCCCTAACCCCAACTTGGGAAGTCCCCTTTCCTGTTATCTTGTCTTCTTCTACAGCTGTTAAAGTTATAGGAGTCGATTCCTGTATACATCATTCACGAGTAAAATCCTGGAACCCTCCATCTTCTATGGAGGCAGACAATGAAGACAGCCCACCACAGACCACCTACACTTGTGAGCCAAAAGAAAGTTTGAAGCTATCATTTAGGAAACAGCAAGAAAAATCCTAATATGGTTTTCTTTTAGCATCACTTTTAAGTGCTTCTGCACTTTTAGCATCACTTTTAAGTGCTTCTGACCTGACGCTGTTCTACCTTTGCCTATTACTGATTATACTAATCAGATTTATGTTTTCCAGAAATGTCATCAAGCCACACGCAATAAAGATGCTTCCAGTCCATGAACCCCTGTATCACTCTCCCTCCAGAGAAACCCTAACTACCCCCTTCTATCATCGCCCGATTCAGCAGGAAGCAGTTAGATCGAGTCTTCGCCCTTTTTTCCTAAAAACAGTTAAGAGTTTGTACTCAGAGAGGGAGAATTGATGCAGGACATTTGGCACCCTAGACAGCTCAGCGGAGCTGGTGGACCAGCCGCCTCCTCCTTGGTGGTATAGGTGCTGCGGCAGCCAGCTGAAGACCCAGCGGGCTGGATGACAGGCAAGGAGGGGGACCTCCAACCCCCACCGGAGACTCCAATAGCCAAAAAGGCTGGACAACTGCCAAGGAGACACCTGTGCCTTGGTCTCTCCTTCACTTTACACTTAGGACTAAATGTGAAACCCCCATTTCCTATGCCTAGGTCAATTTCATGTGAATTTCCTAGGCCTACATTCCATGAATGGACTATGTCCATTCACTTTGCCCCCACGGAAGGACTGTGTCCATTCACTGATACATTCATTCACCTTGCCCCCAGCGGAAGGGACTGTGTTCATTCATTTCCTGGCCAAGGAACCCATACAACTATATATACCCCGAGACTAAAAGCCGAAAGGGGAAGATGGGGAAAGACCGGGAGAGAAATGGAGAGAGCTTTTCTCTCCCCACTTGAGTTCTCTCCCTCTACCAGGAACTTTAGTGTTTTCTGTATTCTTTTCTGTAAATAAATTCTGTCCTACCACTGGAAAAAAAAAAAAAAGAAAAGAAAATGCCATGAAGGCTATGTTAAACAGATGAAAACATTTCAGATTGTATATGAAACCAGCATGTTGTACCCCTTGATTGCACTAATGTACACAGCTGTGATTTAATGAAAAAAAAAAAAACTACTTTCCCCCAGAAGCCTCAGAAAAAGTCATTAGTTTTCACTGGGTCACAGCCCCAGCCTGGGTCTTGCCTTGACCACTGAGGTCAGGTGAAGGCTCATACGTGGGCAAAGGCTCCATTGCTATAGTTACTGGTGGAGAAAGCAGCTCCTTTAGAACTTCTTGAATGAAGAGGAGTGGGGATTAGGCCTGGTTTGGGTTTGTTTATTTGTTTGTTTGAGACAGTGTCTCACTCTGTTTCCCCAGGCCTAGCTCACAACCACCTCAAACTTTTTTTTTTTTTTTTTGAGATAGAGTTTCAGGGCTCGGCGCCTGTGGCTCAACGGGCTAAGGCGCCAGCCACGTACACCTGAGCTGGGAGGTTAGAATCCAGCCCGGGCCTGCCAAACAGCAATGACGGCTGCAACCAAAAAATGGCTGGGTGTGATGGCGGGCGCCTGTAGTCCCTGCTACTTAGGAGACGGAGGCAGGAGGCTCGCTTGAGCCCAGGAGTCGGAGGTTGCTGTGAGCTGTGATGCCACAGCACTCTACGCAGGGTTAAAGCTTTATGCTCTGTATCAAAAAAAAAAAAAAAAAAAAAAGAGATAGAGTCTCAGGCTGTTGCCCTGGGTAGAGTGCCACAGCTCACAGTAACATCAAAGTCTTGGGCTTAAGTGAGTCTCTTGCCTCAGCTTCCCAAGTAGCTGGACTACAGGCACTCGCCACACCACCCGGCTATCGTTGTTGTTGTTGTTGCAATTGTTATTGTTGTTTTAGCTGGCCTGGGCCAGGTTTGAACCAGCCAGCCTTGGTGTATGCGGCCAGCACCCTACCCACTGAGCTATGGGCGCCACCCCAAACTCAAACTCTTGAGCTTAAGTGATCCTCTTGCTTCAGCCTCCTGGGTAGCTGGGACTACAGGTGCCTGCCACAACACCCAGCTAATTTTTCTGTTTGTAGTAGAAATGCGGTCTCACTCTTGCTTAGGCTGATCTCAAACTCTTGAGCTTGAGGGATCTTCCCACTTCAGCCTCCCAGAGTGGTGGGATTACAGGTGGAGCCACTGCACTGGACCCTGGATTAGACATGGTTAACAGAGGGGGGTTGTGACACGGGGTAGGTCAGCAGGGCTTCAGTGGCGCCCTCTGTAGGAGACAGCATACCCTTAGATGAGAGTGGACTATGGAGTCAAACCACCTGGGTTCTAATATTGGCTTTACCATCGAAGGGTATGTGACCTTGGGTAAGTTATCAAATCTCTCTGTCCCTCAGCTTCCTCACCTGTGCAATGGGGAACCTCATAAAATTGTGGTATTAAATTGATTTAATATGCATAAAACACTTTGAACATTGGCATGGGACAAGATTTAGATGAGTCTTTGCTGTTACTGAGAGTTAGTGATTTTTAGGAGGGAGTAGGGGAAATTCTTAATACAGCAAGTTTTCAGCAAAGGGTAGCCTTCCTCTGGCCTAAGGCTGTCATACAGTGACTGGTTGTGACCTCTCCATCACTTTACCCTTCTTCTTTTTTTTTTTTGAGACAGAGTCTCACTTTGTCACCCTTGGTAGAGTGCCGTGGCATCACAGCTCATAGCAAACTCAAATTCTTGGGCTTAAAGCAATTGTCTTGCCTCAGCCTCCCAAGTAGCTGAGACTACAGGCACCCACCACAGTGCCCGTTTTGTTTTTTTTTTTTAATTTTTATTTCTTTGTTTTTTTGTTGTTGTTGTTGTTGTTGAGATAGAGTCTCACCCTATATGCCCCTGAGCAGAGTGCAATGGTGTCATAGCTCACTGCAACCTCACACTTGGCTGTGGGTATCCCACTGCCTCAGCCTCTGGAAGCTGCTGGGATTACAGGTGCTCGCCGCGGTGCCCGGCTGGGTTTTTCCATTTTTTTCATAAGTCAGGGTCTCACTCTTGTTCAGGCGAGTCTCCAACTCCTGAGCTCAAGCAATTCTCCCTCCTCAGCCTCCCACAGTCCTGGGATTATAGGCGTGAGCCACCACGCCTGGCCCCTGGCTATTTTTTGTTGTTGTTGTAGTTACTGTTGTTTGGCAGGCCAGGGCCAGGTTTGAACCTGCTTGCCCCAGTGTATGGAGGTAGTCTCTAAGCTACCAGCGCTGTGCCAGTTTACCCTTCTTAGTCTGGAAGGAGCAGCTTTCTGGTTCCACCCATTTTCATTCTGGGGTGTGGTCTGCCTTGCAGGCTAGTCTGGGGGTGAGGTCATAGCTACTGAATGCTATTAATTCACAAATATTGCTCTGGATTCTAGAACTTTAGACTGTGATTCACAACTTCACTGCCAGCCCGTGTAGCAGCAATTGCTTCGACCTGTGATGTAACACACTGGTTAACAAACCATTTATAGTGCTCCTCTGCACTTCACACAGCTGCTCCACAAAGGACTCAGGATGCCACGGGAGAGGAAAATGGGGGAGGCAGGGTGGGCTGCGACTGAGCTTTTTCTATAATGAAGTGTAAATTGTCCTTTTGAATAGTACTTTCTTCACAAATCCCAGGCCTGAAAAGCAAAAGAGGCTGTGTTCCAGGCCTTCTTCTCAACCTTAAATGCTGACTTATCTGTGCCTGTGTCCTGGCCCCCAGCATCTTATTTCTCTGAATTCCCTCCTCCATCCTTTTCTTTGTAACTATCTCAGATCTTGGCAGCAAATGGCATGTGAAGTAGGGAACATTTTTATTCTACACAGACAGGGTTATATAAATCTTCCTGGTTTTTTCTTTTTCTTTTTTTGAGATAGAGACTCACTCTGTCACCCTGGGTAGAATGCTGTGGCCTCACCCCAGCTAACATCAACCTCAGACTCCTACCTCAGCCTCCTGAATAGCTGTGACTACAGCATCCACCACAACACCCATCTAATGTTTCTATATTTATTTATTTATGCATTTTTATTTATTTCTGTATTTTTTTGAGACAGAGTCTCACTTTGTTGCCCTCAGTAGAGTACTGTAATATCATAGCGTACAGCAAGCTCAAACTCTTGGTCTCAAGCAATCCTCCTGCCTTAGTCTCCCAAGTAGCTGAGACTATAAGGCACCCACCACAATGGCTGGCTAACTTTTCTATTTTTAGTAGAGACTGGGTCTTGCTCTTGCTCAGGCTGGTCTCCAACTCCTGAGCTCAAGCAATCTACCTGCCTTGATCTTCCAGAGTGCTAGGATCACAGGCACGAGCCACAGGCGTAAGTCTTCCTATTGTAATTTCTTTTGGTTTTTTTAAATTAATATAAGGGTACACATGATAGGTTACATTGCTTGCGTTCGTAAGGTAAAGTCCAAGTTGCAGTTGAGTCTTACCCAGGAGGTGTGCCATATACCCCTACCAGTTAGGTGGGAGCTTACCAACTCTCCTCCTCCTTCTCTCCTTTTTTTTTTTTTCTTTGTGACAGAGTCTCAAGCTATCACACTGCGTAGAGTGCATGGCATCATCATAGCTCACAGTAACCTCCAACTCCTGGGCTCAAGCAATCCTCTTGCCTCAGTTTGTCTACTTTTAGTAGAGATGGTGGTCTCACTCTTGCTCAGGCTGGTCTTGAACTCATGAGTTCAAGCAATCCATCTGCCTCAGCCTCCCAGAGGGCTAGGATTACAGGTATGAGCCACCACGCCCTGCTTTCCCCTTCCCCTTCTTGAACTTGATTGCATTTTTCTCTCGTGTGGGCCTGTAGTTGTTTCATCTACTGGTTTCAAATTAGTATTGAGTATACGGGATGCTTGTTTTACCTCTCTTGAGATACTTTACTAAGAAGAATGTTCTCCAAATCATCCAGATTGTTACAAAGGATTGAAATCTCCATCTTTTTTTTGGCTGGATAATATTCTATAATATACTTATACCACAGTGTGTTAATCCATTCATGGGCTGATGGGCCCTTGGGTTGTTTAAACCTTTATTTCTTTTATGTGCCTTTAGGAGTCTGCTAAAGTTCTTAATGGGCTAATCTTTAACTGGCTTTGTTCACTGTTTTATGTAAAACAGAGCTTCTCAACCTATGGGTTGCGACCCCTTTGTAACAAGGAAAATATATTGCGGCATTCGGATGGTTGAGAACCACTGACGTAAAGCATATCCATTCCAGTTACCTTTTTCCAGGCATTTGCACATTTACCGAGGTGTTGGAAGTTGCTTGGCCAGGTACTAGTACAATCTAAGAGCTTCTCCATATCCTGCCTAGGCAGTTCTTTGTCCAAAAGCATTGTACTTTAGATACATCCCTTTGTACTTTCTATTTTTTCAAAAAGACATTGGCTTAGCTAAAGGACATGGTTTCTATGTCTGTAGTTACTTCCTGTTCTGGAAAGAGACTGAGGCCATCAGTTTCCCCCAGAATGCCTCAGGCTATGTTACGTTTCCTTGTTTTCTGGCATGCTTCAGAGGGAACCTTCCTCTTCTCCTTCATCTTGCTAATGTCTTCTTATTTTTCTAAGGTTAGTCCAGCATCATGATTCTGCTAGGAAATTTTCCTGGAGCCCCTGACTTAGATATTCCTTCTCCAGTCTCCTTTGAATCCATCATTCTTATGCTGGGTGGCTCACGCCTGTAATCCTAGCACTCTGTGAGGCCGAGGTGGGTAGATTGCTGGCGCTCAGGACCAGACCAGCCTGAGCAAGAGGGAGACCCTGTCGATAATAAAAAAATAGAAAATTAGTCAGGTGTTGTGGTGCATAACTGTAATTCCAGCTACTTAGGAGGCTGAGGCAGGAGGATCACTTGAGGTCAAGGGTTTGAGGTTGCTATAAGCTAGGCTGAGGCCATAGTAAGAGTCTGTCTCAAGAAAAAAAAAATAAAATAAAAGAATCCACTATTCTTGGAGAAAGCATTACAGTTGGATTTTGATCATCGACTACTTGTCATCCTCAGGAAGAGAGAATCCAGGAAAGCACTGCGTCTTATCAAATGAATGAATGAATATATATTTACTACCACGTGTCAATTACTGTACTAGCTGTGAGGACACTAAGACCTTGTCCCTTTAGAGATTATAATCTAGACACATGCTAGGTTAATAATCACATATATCATCATATCATCTTGAACCAATCAGTGCTTTGAAGGAAGAGAATGGAATGTTAGCAGACTGTGTGCTAGAGTACCCAGAGATAAGCAGATAAGTAGACTTTTACCTGGGGAGGGAACGAGAGGGACAGCTGGAAGTGCGTTCAGGCAGGAGGTCCTGAGGCGCGCAGAACCAATGAGTCAAAGGAAGGGAACAGGCTGCCCTGGCATCATGGGCATCTGCTAACTTGGCTTGTTCTGCGCCTCTTCGTTAGATGACAGCACCTGGATTTTTTTTTTTTTGAGACAGAGTTTGCTTGGTCACCTGGGCTAGAATGTCATGGCCTCACCCTAGTTCACAACAACCTCAAACTTCTGAGCTCAAGTGCTCCTCCTCCCTCAGCCTCCCCAGTAGCTGAGACTACAGGCCCCTGCCATTATGCCTGGCTGTTTTTTCTATTTTTAATAGAGACAGAGGTTATTGCTCAGGCTGGTCTTGAACTCCTGACCTCAAGCAATTCACCCTCTTGGCCTCCCGAAGTGTTGGGATCACAGCCATGAGCTGCTGCACTCAACAGCCTTGATTTTCTTTCTTTTTTTTTTTTTTAAGACAGAGCCTCAAGCTGCTGTGACATCACAGCTCACAGCAACCTCCAACTCCTGGGCTCAAGCGAGTCTCCTGCCTCCGCCTCCCATGCAGTTGGGACTAGAGGCGCCCGCCACAACGCCTGTCCATTTTTTGGTTGCAGCCGTCTTTGTTGTTTGGCGGGCCTGGGCTGGATTCAAACCGGCCAGCTCAGGTGTACGTGGCTGGCGCCTTAGCCTGTTGAGCCACAGGCGCAGAGCCAGCCTTGATTTTCTATCTTGAGGATCCTGTGATTAATTTGGGAATGAGTTTGGATCTGTCAAGTCTGGGACTTCTGGTAGAACTATGATGAAAGACCTGTATTTCTTCCTTTTTTTTTTGGCTGGGGCTGGGTTTGAACCCACTACCCTCGGCATATGGGGCCGGTGCCCTATGCCTTTGAGCCACAGGCGCTGCCCAAGACCTGTATTTCTTGTAGCACTTTGAAGATTGTGTTTGAAAGAGGGGTAGAGACAGATGCAGACAGATGGATTTGTGATGATTTTTTTTAAGCACCTGGTTCCAGCCATGCCTGAAATCCTATGTGGATATAGTTGTGTCTAAATGCATATATATGAGGCTCGGCGCCTGTGGCTCAACGGGCTAAGGCGCCAGCCACGTACACCTGAGCTGGTGGGTTCAAATCCAGCCCGGGCCGCCAAACAACAATGACGGCTGCAACCAAAAAATGGCCGGGCGTTGTGGGTGCCTGTAATCCCAGCAACTTGGGAGGCAGAGGCAGGAGATTCACTTGAGCCCAGGAATTGGAGGTTGCTGTGAGCTGGGACGCCACGGCACTCTATCCAGGGTGACAGCTTGAGGCTCTGTCTCAAAAAAAAGAAAAGCAGCTAAATGCATATATATGGCTCTTTTTTCTTTTTTTTTTTTGAGATAGAGTCTTATTATGTCACCCTCAGTAGAGTGCCATGGCATCACAGCTCACAGCAACCTCTAACTCTTGGGCTTAAGAGATTCTCTTGCCTCAATCTTCCAAGTAGCTAGGACTACAGGCGCCCACCACGACACTCAGCTATTTTTTTTTTTTTTTGGTTGTAGTTGTCATTGTTGTTTGGTAGGCCCGGGCTGGGTTCAAACCCGCCAGCTCAGGTGTATATGGCTGGCGCCCTAGCCACTGAGCTACAGGCACCAAGCCATATGGCTCTTAAAGCTATTAACTAAACAACTCATATCTTTTCTTTAAAGCTAGTTTGCACAGAGCTTTAGTTACTTACAACTAAAATTATTTGTATTAATACAATGGTTTTGACTAATGTCACTCATTTGCTAAATCAAAAGAGGATAGGTAGGCCAGATAAAGTGATTACAAAGGTTGTTTAGCAAAGGAGAGGAGCAGTTCTAACACACCAATATTTCCTGCATCAGAAAGGTTCCCCCAAAGTTTCTACAGCCTTCTCTCCAGAGGCCCAGGCCCATAGGTCTGCACTGTGTTCAACAGGCACAGTGCGGGAGTGTGGTTGTAGGGAGATGCTAAGAGGAGCCTTTTCAGGCCAGCAGGACAGGAGACCCAGGTACCCAAGGTGCTAGAAAACCACGAGGTGCTTCTGTAGTGGAGGAATGTGGAACAGCTCTGGTTTGAGAGTGGGGAGCTGGCAGGGGTGTAAATAGTGAACCTCCAGGGCCAGGCAAGCTGGGATTATTAATGAAGTCTGTCACCAGCAACCTGTGTGCGTTCCAGCTGCCATCTAGTGCCAGATGTTAGCTTTGCAAGTTGTTTACTGGCTGTTTCCAGCTGGAAGGCCTTTCTGAGGGCCAGTTTGGGTGGAAAGAGGGTGGGTCATTGCATTTACCTTCACGCTCAGGAAGAACCTCAAAATCAGACTTTCAGTATTGTCCCTAAATTAACTTATTATACATATAATCCAGAGCCAAATCGACTGGATGGGGAAAACGGACTATCATTTCACAACATTAAACTTGTTTTATTCTAAACCTCTAGAGTGCTATGAATTTTATAGATAGATACAAAGATAGATAAGAAAATAAGTAACATTTATATTTCTGACTCAGTTTTCTGGCAGGGAATATGTAGCACACTCTGAAGAGGTAACTGGGGAGAGTTTAATGAAGGACTGGGAAACATGCCTGAGTTAGTGCCAGCAGGAGGCAACCCCCAAACCTCCACTTGATGGGCCACTGGGCCACGAGGAGGACAAGAGCTCAGCAGGAGCCATTTGGTGAGATAGGTGCTGTGGCCCCACTTTCAAGACTTGGTTGGGTTCCTGAGAGGCATGCCTTAAGATGAGGGTTCGGAAGTGAAGTGCTAGAGTGGAGCAGGAAAGGAGAGCAAGCCAGGCAGCTGTGAGCTCAGGTGAAGTCCTGTGGAGGGCGGCTCCAGCCTGACCCTGCAGGGAGATGAGGGAGGAAAGCTGTTCAGACCTCTGACTGGAGGCAGAGAAGGCTGGCCAGAGGGGAAGTGGGAATGTCATCCCCAGGCACTGCGGAGTTTCTGCATGTGGGGCTGAACACAGTGGCCGCAGTACTGACAGCAGACTGCCTGAGCAAAGTGTAAGGTGCCAGGTATTGTGAGAGCACAGCAAAAAGCAGTAAAAGGGGTCCAGAGAAGGGGAGAAACAAAGACAACATCTCCCAGAGGGAATGGGGGCCAGGGAGATGAGCAGTGTCAGCTGACTCCTGAAGGAGGAAGACAGGGGGGTTTGGATTCTAGGAGATTTGCTTGGGGGAAAGGGGAACAGCTATGAGAGGTGAAGGGCAGGAAACAGGGTTGGGCAGGGAGAGGCTGAGAGCACAGTCAGATCTGCCTTATCAGCCACGGGCAGTACTGGAGCAAAAAGTGCCCATTGTAGGAGCCAAGCATTGGGCAGAAAAGACCAGGCCCTCCGACACCTCCTCTGTCCTGTCACTGGCTGGTGATCGATTGAGTCAGGCATGGATCCTGAAGGTGTACAGCTGGAGGCCACTAACGAACTGTTTCTTGCAGCTGGACTACAAGTTATTTCTGTTGCAGTTTGGCTGGGGCTGGGTTCGAACCCACCACCCTCGGTATATGGGGCCGGTGCCCTACTCACTGAGCCACAGGTGCTGCCCCAACAAGTTATTTCTGAAGGAAGACCCAAATGGAGCATCTTCATGGCTGCCACGCTTAATTAAATACTTAGCTGTTACAGGCATCCCTCCAGCACCGACAAGGAAAAGCCTGCCAGCCAGAGGAACTGACATGAAGGCACAGAGAAGAACCGGGCCTCACGCACCTCACACGAGCACTTACGTGCTGGAGCCCATCAGACACTTGGCTTTTTTGCTTACGTGAGCCAATCAATACTCTTTTCACTTAAGCTATTTTCAGCTGAGTTTCCCATTTCAGCAAAATTCCTGATTTATATACTCCCTGAGCTTCATGTTTAACTATAAAATGGGGATCGTGATTCCACCTTACAGGGTTTGAGGAGGAAGAGAGACAATTAGAACAAAGAACAGTCATAGAATAGATGTAAACAGTATTTAATACTATGCAAGAAATGCTTGCTTTGCTCAGGGGGCAAAGCCAGGTGTAGGACTCCTGAGGCCGTTTTGTGTCCAGGGCAGGCCAGTGGGCTGAATCCAGCGCATAGTCCAGTGACTTGGACTGTCCAGTCACCCGGCTGCAAAGGAGGGCTGGCCTCTGATTCACTCTGAGCCTGAGGCTTGCCCCCAGTAAATGTTCCCACCCAGTGTGTTATTGCCACGTAGGAGGGAAAGAAAGTTCTCTTTTTGGACAAAATTAAGGTTTCTTACGCTTTTTGTCTTCATCTGGACAGTTCTTTGTATTTATTTTGTTCTTATTGTTTGTAGACTATCCTTTTATGAAAATACGCAAAGTCTGTAATAAATGAAAAGGAAAGAGCAAAGAATGACCACATTTGCAGCACTGTGAAGATTCTAAAGCTTTGTGAGGGAAAAAACAATCAAGAAAAATCTGAAGACTTCTGATTTATAACTGAGGGGCTATTTTTTGAGAGAAGTAGGGAATTTTACGTTTTAGAGATCTGCTAAGCTCCACACTGCTCTTCTTTCTTTTCTTTCACTAAAATTGTAAAAGCTTTACAAGACTTATCGGCAGACTCTACGTCCTGAATGTTAGACAATAGCAGGAGTAGAGGAGGAGGCTGCTGCGCTTCATTTCTTCCAATCTCCGGAGGAAGCTCAGGTCGTAATTATGTGGGAACAGAAAGTGGCCATGAAAAGCCATTTAGGCTCATCAAGTACTTAATCCCTGTTATTAACGAAGCTCCTGCCTACTCTAATTGCATATCATGAGACTAGAAGCACCTCCAGCCATTTAGCAGCATGCATGAAAGATCGTGAGCAAAGTTATAAATAGCATCAGTGAAAAGCGGGCCCAGAGTCCATTCTGGTTCTTTCTTCCTGTCTCAGGTCCAGGATAGACCAGATGACCTCTACTGATCCTTCTTATTTTTCTCAGGGTCAGTGGGACTCACAAGGCCCATCTCATCCACTACTTCTTCTATGAACCCTTCCTCAGCATGTCCTGGCAGAATTAATTATTGCTTCAGCTATGGGCCTGTGATGGCCCCAATGACCCTTGCTCCCTGGGACACATGCCCTTATTTACCTCCCTTCGACACTGAATGGGGTCGACCTGTGTAACTAATAGGACATTGCAAAAATGACAGAAGTATAACTAACT
The DNA here is from genome assembly GCA_963574655.1 of Perodicticus potto. Classification (NCBI taxonomy): domain Eukaryota; kingdom Metazoa; phylum Chordata; class Mammalia; order Primates; family Lorisidae; genus Perodicticus; species Perodicticus potto. The sequence continues at coordinate 11,592 of CAUYRH010108427.1, forward strand.
ATTGAAGTGAGCTGACAAAAGACACTCTCTTGGATCACATGCTCTGTGGAAGGCCAACTGCCATGTTGTAAGGACACTCAAGCTGTCCTTTGGACTGTCCCACGTAGTAAGGCCAGCTGACATGGCCAATGGGGTAATTTCGAGAGACGACCACACCATCTGTGATATGCCTCCCTTCAGGAAGTGGAGCTTAATTCTCCATCCTTGAACATAGGCTGGACTTGGTGACTTACTTCTAAAAAGTAGAACATAGCAGGCATGATGGTTAGTGACTTTTGAGACTTGGTTGTGTAACTTATTGCAGTTTGACTCTTGGTCTTTCTTGCAAATCCTTTCATCTGGAGGAAAAGCAGCTGACATGTCATGAGGACATCCAAGCATCCCTACAGCTGGTCCACATGGTGAGGAATCGAGGTGTCCTGCCAATAGCCATGTGAATGTGCCATTTTGGAAGCACGCCCTCTGCTTCTAGTCAAGCCTTCAGATGGCTGCAGCCATGGCCAACAGCTTGACAGCAACCTCCTCATGTGAGACTCTGAGCCAGAACCACCCAGTTAAACTGATGCTAAATTTATAATCATTTAACTTATTAATCAAGCCTTCAAAAAATATGTATGGTTTACTATTATTAGCTAAATTAGGGAATTATAACTTGTTTTATTTATGTTTCACTCTAACATGGCAAACTTTATTGCTTTTACTTTTTTTTTTTGAGACAGAGCCTCAAGCTGTCACCCTGGATAGAGTGCTATGGCATCACAGCTCGCAGCAACCCCCAATTCCTGTGAGTCTCCTGTCTCCACCTCCCAAGTAGCTGGGACCACAGGCGCCCGCCACAACGCCCGGCCGTTTTTTGGTTGCAGCCGTCATTGTTGTTTGGCGGGCCCGGGCTGGATTCAAACCCACCAGCTCAGGTGCATGTGGCTGGCGCCCTAGCCCGTTGAGCCACAGGCACTGAGCCTTTTTTTTTTTTTAAGAGACAGTCTTACTTTGTCACCCTCAGTAGAGTGAGGTGGCGTCACAGCTCACAGCAATCTCCAGCTCTTGGACTTAGGTGATTCTCTTGCCTCAGCCTCTTGAGTAGCTGAGACCACAGGTGCCTACCACAATGCCCAGCTATTTTTTTGTTGCAGTTTGACCAGGGGCCGGGTTTGAACCCGCCACCCTCAGTATTATTGCTTTTACTTTTTAAGAAAGCCAAAATTGGCTCGGTGCCTGTGGCTCAACGGGCTAAGGCGCCAGCCACGTACACCTGAGCTGGTGGGTTCGAATCCAGCCCGGGCCTGCCAAACAACAATGATGGCTGCAACCAAAAAATGGTCAGGCGTTGTGGCGGGCGCCTGTAGTCCCAGCTACTTGGGAGGCGGAGGCAGGAGACTTGCTTGAGCCCAGGAATTGGAGGTTGTTGTGAGCTGTGATGCCATGACACTCTATCCAGGGTGACAGGTTGAGGCTCTGTCTCAAAAAAAAAAAAAAAGAAAGCCAAAATTTATGGTCAAGAGCTAAAAGCTAAGAATTAATTGTTATTTGTGGAGATATATTGACTAATGGAACCATGAAAGCACCAAAACTTAAATGACATTTATGTATAAAACACAAAGAATGAAATTCAAAACCAAAATAATCTTTGCAAAGAAAAATTGTTGAAGAGATAACAGAAAAATAGGATAGCTACTTTGGAAAAGCTGTACATAGTACTGGGTGCCAGTGGCTCACGCCTGTAATCCTAGCACTCTGGGAGGCCAAGGTGGGTGGATTGCCTAAGCTCACGGCAATGAGGCCAGCCTGAGCAAGAGCAAGACCCCATCTCTAAAAAAAAGAAATAGCCAGGCATCGTGGCAGGTGCCTGTAGTCCCAGCTACTCGGGAGACTGAGGCAAGACAATCACTTGAGCCCAAGAGCTGGAGGTTGCTGTGAGCTGTGACGCTGTGACGCTATGGCACTCTACCAAGGGTGACAAAATAAGACTCTGTCTCAAAAAAAAAAAAAAGAAAAAAAGAAAAATTCCTTCAATGCTCCCAAAATACCATGTGGTTTAATAGTAATCCTCTTTCTTTTAAAAACTAAATACATAAAAAAAAAGCGAACCAAAAAAAAAACTAATGTAATTGATAATAAGCAACTGATTTCTTGTGAAATATATAGTATTTATATTTTCAAATCTTCTTTGCTTTCAATTTAACTAAAGGGAAATCCAGTTTAAACCTGTACTTTTTGTAACTAGCCAAATCAAAGGTACCATAATTCAAGGTTGATAAGGCCTTCAATGGTATTTAAATGATATCTCAATAAAGCCATTGTTTTTAAAAAGCCAACAGAGGCAGACATTCAATATTTCCCACACAAACATTACAGGCTTTCTTTTCTTTTCTTTCTTTTTTTGAGACAGAGTCTCACTTTGTTGTGCTGGGTAGAGTACTGTTGCATCATAGCTCACAGCAACCTCAAACTCCTGGGCTCAAGTGATCCTTTTGCTTCAGCCTCCCGAGTAGCTGGGACTACAGGTGCCTGCCACAATTCCCGGCTATTTTTTAGAGACAGGGGTCTCAATCTTGCTCAGATTGGTCTCAAACTCTTGAGCTCAGGCAATCCACCTGCCTTGGTCTCTCAAAGTGCTAGAATTACAGGTGTGAGCCACTGTGCCTGGCCAACCTTATAGCTTTTCAGCTTCCTATAAAGTAGCACTAAAATTTAAAAAATGGTATAATTACTGTGGTGGTGGCAAAAAACTGGTTCAAAGATATTTGCATGGAAATAGTGTGTGAATCTGTGACAAAGAATAATAGCAATAAGCTAGCAAAGCATTTTTCACAGCAAGATGCTAAATGCAGACACATTGCTAAGATGTGCCATTTGACCACGAAGGTAATATATACAAAGAATTTTTTTCTCATTTCTCTAGTCATGAACACAACTACCTCTGAGGTGACACTACCATAAAAGATTGTATATTGTCTATACATGTAGTTTAGGGTTTAAGGACTTGTATAGAAGAATGTTTGGATGGCTCACATGCAACAGGAAAATACCCTGGAGTAGGTAATCAGTTAGAGGAGCAAGGATCAGAATGTGAATCAAAACACAGATTCTGTCATTTAGAAAGTCATGCCATTAAAAAAAGTCAGCTCAAGGGCAGTGCTTATGGCTCAGTGAGTAGGGTGCTGGCCCCATATACTGAGGGTGATGGGTTCAAACCTGGCCAAACTGCAACAAAAAAATAGCTGGGCCGGCTCAGCGCCTGCGGCTCAACGGGCTAAGGCGCCAGCCACGTACACCTGAGCTGGTGGGTTTGAATACAACCCAGGTCTGCCAAACAACAATGCTGGCTGCAACCAAAATATGGCCGGGCGTTGTGGTGGGCGCCTGTAGTCCCAACTACTTGGGAGGCAGAGGCAGGAGACTTGCTTGAGCCCAGGAATTGGAGGTTGCTGTGAGCTGTGATGCCACAGCACTCTATCCAGGGTGACAGAGGGAGACTCTGTCTCAAAAAAAAAGTCAGCTCAAAAAAAAAAGTCAGCTCAAGAAAACAGCGCACTTAGGGATATAGCAAAAATTGTGAATTATGTGAAAATGAATACATTAAATTTGAGATTATTCTTTTATTAAGTGATAATAGGGAAGCTGATCATAAACAATTGTTACTGCATTGCTTGTAGCAAGTCTCTACAAATGGCCTCTGATGAACTAGGCTGCCCCGTACCTTCATTATGCCTGGGTCCTCATTATTTATGGATTATTTATTGTTTTGCATACAGCAAATGAAGAGATATTTACTCAAGAAAATATACTGACACGCAGGAAGAACAACACGAGTCTATGGCATTTAAGCCATGACCTGCTCTGGGCCACCGCCAGCTCATCTTGGCAGAAGCACCACCCAGGTGGTCATGGCAAAAAGACAGGGCTGCTCCTCCCTCAGCTCCTAATTGAGGGATACTATATCTCACCACAAGGAGCAGGCCACCAGCAGTCACACCCCCTTCAACTTCCAGATGAAGTGGCTAAATTCCTGGTGAGTCTGGCCAAGAGGCCAGAGGCTCCCTTCCTCCACCCAGTCCCCACTCATAGGAATTGAAAATCCTGTCTAAGAACCCATCACCCAATTCAAGGTCATACAGATTTTGGGGTTTTTTGGAGACAGAGTATCACTCTGTTGCCCAAGCTAGAGTGCTATAGTTCACAGCAATCTCAAACTCCTGGGCTCAAGCAATCCTCCTGCCTCAGTCTCCTGAGTAGCTGGGACTCCAGGTGCCCACCACCACGCCTGGCTAGCTTTCTCTATTTTTAGTAGAGATGAGGTCTCGCTCTTGCTCAAGGCTGGTCTTGAACTCCTGAGCTCAAGCAACCCACCCACCTCAGCCTCCCAGAGTGCTAGGATTATAGGTTGTGAGCCACTGCACTCGGCCAAAAAAAATATGGTATTATAATCTCGTAGGACCACTATGGTATATGCAGTCCATTGTTCACCAAAATGTTCTTATGTGGCACATGACTGTATATTCCATATTTTGTTTATCCATTCATCTGTCAATGGACATCCGGGTTGTCTCCACCTTTCGGCTATTGAGAGTAATGTTGTTATGAACATTGGCATACAAGTATCTGTTTGAGTCCTGGCTTTCATTTCTTTTGTATATATATTTAGAAGTGGAATTGCTGGATCAAACCGTAATTATGTTTGATCTTTTTTTTTTTTTGAGACAGAGCCTCAAGCTGTCACCCTGGGTAGAGTGCTGTGGCATCACAGCTCACAGCAACCTCCAATTCCTGGGCTCAAGCGAGTCTCTTGCCTCTGCCTCCCACAAACCCGCCAGCTCAGGTGTACATGGCTGGCGCCTTAGCCCTTTGAGCCACAGGTGCCGAG
>CAUYRH010108429.1:0-13345 GCA_963574655.1 Perodicticus potto
AACAACAATGACGGCTGCAACCAAAAAAAAAAAAATGGCCGGGCGTTGTGGCGGGCGCCTGTAGTCCCAGCTACTTGGGAGGCGGAGGCAAGAGACTCGCTTGAGCCCAGGAATTGGAGGTTGCTGTAAGCTGTGATGCCATGGCACTCTATCCATGGGTGACATGCTTGAGGCTTTGCCTCAAAAAAAAAAAAAAAAAAAAAAAACCTCCTTGCGTGGCAGAAACAAGGTGGTGGGAGACAGCTTCCCAACCTGAGGCAGATGGCAGGCTGGGGGTGGGGGGGTGGGGCAACCGAGGCTTCCAGAAGGAAATTAAAACCAAACAGACCACCAGCTGACCTGCTCACTGGGTTCAGCCACTCACTGAAAACCAGTGGCTGACAAAAGGCACAGATTAACGTGAAGCTTCCAAATAGGGTGAGGGAAGAGGGGAGGAAGGGCAGATTACCCCCAACCCCCGCCCCCCAGCTCCCTGCAGGTGGGACAACTTCACACCATGCCCACTCACCCCCTCTGCTGGCCACGGCAAGGCCGGGCAGGAGTAAACCCTGGAGAAAATGAGAACAGATGGGTGGTCGTCAGAGTCCCATGGTCCTCAGTACACCCACAAGGTCAGAATGGTCACACCCATTCTACAAACGACAAAGCTGACATCCCTTACTCTTTTGCTGCCTAAGCAGCTCCTGCTCAGGCTTACAAGCGCTGGAAAGAGGAGCATCTGAGGCTCAAATTATAAGCGGTCACAGGATGAGAGAGGGCCCTGGGCTTCCTGCTTCCCTTCCAGCCAACAAGGACACAGGGCTGCCAGCACTGGGGATCCGCCCAGGAAGGGGCTAGCCACTGGCCACCATGCCTCCCCCCAGAACCCCAAGTCTGATGCTGATACTGAGCATGCAGGGCACAGCACACCAGACAGGGGCCAGGCTGAAAGAGAAAGGCCAGGTGCACCCGGGGGTCCTGCCATGCCAGGGCTCAGACCAGACCCCACTTCCCAGCTGGCCTCACTGTAAAAGCAGGAGGTAGTTGGGGTTGACGGGGCCCCAGGTCCCACAAGCCACAACATCATACTTGCAAGGACATTTCAGGGTCATGGTGGGGGAGGGGATAAGGTGCCCCTCGTCCCCAAGTCGCCCTGGAGGCACTGTGTGGATAAGCCACATCTGAGAATGAATCTGGCACACACAAGCTCATGACAAACATGGCCCGCCACATCTCCAGCGTCCAGGAAGAGAAGACTGACCATTGGACAGACAGGGACACCCTTCCCCCAGGCCAGAGTGGGGCCCCTCCACACGGCTGTGTCCTTGGGGCCATGTGCGTTAGGACTGAGTTTTTCTGGTTCAGAGAGCCAGACCCATGAGCACAGCACTCCCAGGGGCAGGGGGCCTCGGAGACCAAACCAAACAAGTCTGCAGGAAACACAAAGGTTCACGCCAAGGACAGCCTTTTATCAGCTGTGAAGGGCCAAGGTTCTGCTCCAAAAAATTTTAGAAAAAAACCTTCATTCCCAGAGCTTTTGGGTGTGGGAGAGAACAAGGGGTGGGGGCCCCTGTAAGAAAGGCGGCCACTGAGGGGGCTGGCGTCAGGCCCGCCGAGCCTCAGAAGCTCCTTGCTCAGCCCTTCGAGTTGCTGGGAGGGAGGCTGGCCAGCACAGGCTCCATGATGGCCCAGGAAGGGGGCCGGGGCCCCAGCTGGGGCTTTGGGTGGGGGTGGCGCCCAGGTCTCAGGCCAGCTCACTCACAGGCGAGCCAGAGCGAGCGAAGGCTGCTGCTCAACGCTGAGCAGTTTCAGAGCCTGTGTTAACACTTTGGGTGATAATTTTGAAGAAGTCCTTTTAGAGTTTTATACTGAAAGTTCTATGATGAGATACGTCTGGAGTCTGCTACTTGATAACTGGCGGGGGGTGGGGGGGCAGCAATGAGGAGTCCCTGGGGGAAGCGGAGGAGCACCAGCCACGCCCTACTCACTCCTATCTACAGGGTGAGGGCCCCAACCCTCTATAGGCCTTAGCACTACTCAGCAGCAGGGAAAGGGCCAGAGGTGGGAGCGATGGCCTTGGGTGGAATGACTGGGGCAGCAGGGGGTGCCCCCCAGTCTGGGCTCCTGGGGATAAACACCTGCTCCTTAGGCTCTACCTTATCCAGAGTGCCAGGTGGGACAGTGCAGTCACAACCAACTTCTCCCTTAACACCCCCGCCTGCTGCTGAAGGGCTCACGACGCAGCCCCCAACAGCCCAAAAGGCTCTCTGTGATGACACCCCTAGCAGGAAACAGCATGATAACCCTAGGGACAGGCCGGGAAGCTGGATGTGCTACTGCCACTTGGCAAGCTTGGAGACCACCCCTGGGGCCAATCCCCCAGGTCTCCTGCTCAGCTGCCCACAAAACCTTGGCGGGGTGCAAAGGTGCTTCTGGCTGGGCCTGGCAGGGCAGAGTGAAAGTCGGTGTGAAGAGGACCTTTAACACGAGGATCCAAAACTGCCCAGAGCAGAAACTCTGGGTCCACAGAAGTCCTGGAACACCAAGTAGAAACCCAGAGTTTAGGCGGCGCCCGTAGGTCAGCGGGTAGGGCGTCGGACACATACACCAAGGCTGGAGGGTTCGAACCCCACTTGGGCCTGCTAAAACAACAATGACAACTGCAACCAAAAAAACAGCCAAGCGTTGTGGCAGGCACCTATACTCCCAGCTACCTGGGAGGCTGAGACAAGAGAATCACTTAAGCCCAAGAGTTTGAAGTTGCTGTGAGCTGTGACACTACAGCACTCTACCCAGGGCAACAGCTTGAGACTCTGCCTCAAAAAAAAAAAAGGAAACCCCGAGTTCAGAGGGTTCTGACAAGGTCCTCAAGAAGGACCTGGAACAGCTCAAAGGAGACATCTGACTTGGCAGCCACAGACTAGGGGTGACAGGTGGACCCTGCCTGGGAGGGTGGAACGTGGAGGGGCCCCAGGAATGCCTGGCTGTCCACCACAGAATAGAGGTGAGGGGGCCCCTCCCCCAGATCCCTGGATTCTAGTTTCCCCTCCACAGGAGGCCGAAGCCTCTTTGGGATCTTGCCCAGTCTCTCCAGGGTGGGGATCTGCCCAGTCACCATACTCTTTGGTAGCAGCGTCCACAGTGCCTCCTCTCCGCACCCCCCCCCCATTATGGCAGGATGCCAGCAGCTCACTCCTTCCCCCAGAAGGGAGCTGGGTGTTCCTGGGCACTCTGCAGAGAGGGCAGCACTCACTCCCCAAGGACAGGCGGTGCTGCCCCCACACCAGGCCCTGGGGCAGTGGCTGAACCAGGACATTTGCAGGTTGGCCTGGCCCTAGAGCAGGAGACCTTATTCAGGGTCCAGGGAGGAAGGAGCCCCAGCTTTCAGCAGGAAGACAGGGTGGGGGTCTGCTGGGAAAGACCACTCTGGCCCATGGCAGGGGGGAGGTGAAGAACAAGGGGGTTTTTGGGACCTGGGAGCCAGGAAAGAGAGAATCCATAGGGGCGCTGACACGGCATGGGGGTTATGGCACTGTAAGGCTGGCTGTGCACAGCGGCCAAGGTAGGAAGAGTCAGGCAGGGAGTCCTGCATCTCAGGTAGGCTGGGGGGCAGGGGTGGGGCTCAGCTGGCCTTGGCCACCCGCCTGCCCTGCATAGCCACTGTCCACATCAGCAGTAAAAACAGCCTTCAAAAGCCTATCCCCTGGGAGAGGTGGTATTGGGGTCACTCTGTATCCTGGGGGGGGTCACCATGCCCCTGGGTGCCCCCCTCCCACTACACTCAGTCTGGGCAGCATTGGTGAGTGTCCCATGAGCTCCATCTCCAGGTGGGAATAGGTCGCCCAGGCAAAGCCAGAACCAGCAGACATGGTCATCCTCCACACATCAAACTCACCCCCATCACCTCGCGAAGGGCACTGCTGCAATCGGCCGTGGCAGACGGGGAACTGGGTGCTCCTAGACAGGACCAGCCTGCTACCTCCAGAGACCGGCCTGAACTGGGGCTGACCCAGCACCTGTCCCAGGGTAGCCAAAGGGGGCTTTTTTTGCCCAGATGGTGACCAGCGGCCACTCTGGGGCCATCCTCCAACACTTGAGAAACTGGATCTGTGAGGGCAGGGCTGGCTTCAGTGACAGACGGAGCCAACTGCTTCCTTCTGTGGAGCCAGGGGAGGAACTGGGGGCTGGGGGCCTCCAACGGCCTGAGAGGAGCCCTAGGGAGAGTGGCCAGGAAGCATGGGACACCGCCCACTGGCCACCTCCCTGCAGCGCCAAGGGCGCGTCTGGCCAGACTCCTAAGTGGGCCAGGTCCACGCCACACCTGCTGTCCTGCAGCTGCCCAGCTCCACCCCAGGGCCCCCAAAGGGCAGACCCAGTCCCACTCAGAGGGCCTCTCCATGGACCCAAGAGCCGTCCTAAGGCAGCAGCTGCCACCACAGCCTCCCCTCCACCCCCCATGCCTTTGGGACCCTATGTTCTCCTGCCCCTTCTGAGTTCTGATCCAGTTCTAGACGACCCCACAGCCCCCTTGGGAAGCTCCCTCTCCTGCAGGGATGTCCTCTCCATATGACCTGAGATACCCACCACAGGGGGCACCTTGGCCTGGCCATATCCCCTCACCTCTTTTGAGGCTCTGTCCCCACCACCACAGATGCTACAGGACACTACACTACAGTGGGTTCTCTCAAGGGGTATGCAAAGAGTCCACAGGGCTGTGGACAGACACGTAGGAAGCCACGACTCCCAAGCAGGTGAACACCAAGGCACCCTGGCTCCCAGGTCATCCACCTACACCCAGCAGGTGGTGGGAGTGCCCTGACTCAAGCAGGAGGCACTCTGCAGAGGTGTGCAGTCAGAGAGGACACTTAGGTCTGGAGAGGAAAGGGGGCACCATCCTTCGTGGGTGGTGGTGACACAATGACAGAGGCAGCCTGGGACCAGACGCCTGCTTGGCTACACTGGCAAGGGCCCTGCAATGCTCACCAAATCTGGCAGTTTCTAGAAGCTGCAGTGGGGCCCACTCAGCACCCTGGTCTGCTTGGACACAGGGAGCTCTCTCCTCTGGATCGCCCTGATGAGAACCAAATGCTCAGCACCAAACGCCAGGACCCTACCACTGTCGGGCCTCACCTCCCTGCCCAGCCCAAGCCAAGACATAGGTCCAGCATGGCTGGGCCTTACCTCTCAGTCCTATACCCTTGGGTCCCGCATTGTAGAGCTGATGTGTCCACCCACCACCCACTTACTGGGCCAGCCCAGAAAGATGACATCTTCCAAATCACCCCCATGCAAGTGGGGTCCCATCAATACATGGCCTTTTATGTGATTTCCTTTATGTTCCTTCCCCACCCCCAAACGCCCCAGGGTTGCAGGACCCTCTAGGCCTGGCAGAGCTGAGAACACAGAGCCCTAAGAAGGCACATGGCCTGAGTCCACAGCCCACAGAGCCACCGCTGTTACTGACCTCCCCAGACCCTGACCCCGGGCGGCACTCCCAGAGCTCCGCTGTGAGGTGCACTGACTGTGGTCAGCTAGGGCTAGAAGGCCGCAGAGGGAGGGCATCCTCTTTTGTGGCTTACAAGTGATCTTTCTTCCTCCTGCTACTTATTGTACTTATTTTAAGATCCCAGTCACCACGGATCCTGCAGGGACTGCCACCATGACAGCAGCATCTACTCCCTTCTGACCAGCTCTACGGCACTTTGGGGGGCCTGTGTCAAGAAAGGAGGGGGCATCCTCCAAATTGCATCTTTCCAATGTGAGGTGACAAAGGTTGATTGAGAACTAGCTCTGTTACAGAATAGTAAAAAGCTAGCAAAAGAAACACCCAACAGCAGCATGTAACAGAGCCAAAAGGCTCTGGCCACACACAGGTCCCCATGTCTCCACCCCGAACTCAATCAAGTGTGTCCAGAAGACAAGAAATTTAAACTGTCAACTTATGAATTACCCAAAATGTGCCACTTTCCCTTTAAAAGATCTCTATGGCAACTCAGGTGCTGGGGCATAGGATCTGGACCAGGGAGCTCCCACCCCCCACCCCTATGTGGCCTCACTGACCTGTGAACACACAGGGTGGGGGAGGGGCAAGGCTGTTCTTGGCAAAACCTGACCCAAAGTACCAGAGCTTTGCCACCTGCAGACTTCGGTTCAAACGAGGGTGCATAACCTCAGGGGGGGTGGGAAGGCCCCAAGCAGACCCACAAGTTCCAAAACTTTCTTAAGGAACAGAACACCATGTTCTGCCATTAATTTACTAAAGTTACCTTTGAAGCAAGAAACCGCTAGATACAGCTCCCTGACGCCCAAGCCTGGGACCAGAAATCCCCTCTGGTCAGTTACACCTTGACCAGTCAAGGAGATGAGAGGAGGACCAATCTGCTGACCTATCTGCAGAGTGGCTTCAGGGAAGTGCCCCCCACCCCCCAACCCGCCCCTGCAGCACCGTGCAAGTGGTGGCTCTTTCCAATGACAACAGCCTCACTGCTGGTCAGATGAAAGAGCCACCAGACTTTGGGAAACCCTGGCCCCATTCCCCAGAGAAAGCTCTGCCGCTGTGAACCAGGAAGTGGACAAGGCAATGGCCACCAGCGCAGCCCAACGCTCTTGCAGCTGGCACCTGCACAGCCTGGAGGAAGAGGGTGCAGGTAGCTGGCCCCGCACCTTCTCCTCAATACCCCCACTTTCACTTTCTGTGGACGGACTGCATCCTGAGTGTTAAGGGAAACAGGTATGAGCTGTATGAAAGTAATTACTTTCTTAAAAATGAGAATCATAATGGCGCTGATTGCCCCAGAGAAAGTTTTAGAATCCCTCCCCTGCCAGTGTGCAAGTCCCACTGGCCGGACTAAGAATGGAGGACCACAAGGAGGTCTTCCTTGAGGCTGGTGCCCCTGAGGTTACCAGAAAGGTCAGAAATGCCCCTAGCCTCACAGGTAGTGCCTTATCTCTCCTGCTAGCCCACCAGCCTCAAGGCAGAAATGGGCAAACATGGACCTTTATTTGCTGAGAGGCTTTGGTTCAGCTGCTCAGCACTGCCAGGAAAGGACCCTCAATTCTTGGAGCCAGCCCCTTGCACAGGTTCAGACCTTTCCCAGATCCCACTGCAAGCCAGAAAGAAACTACCTTCCCCAGAAAAACACCATACACAACTATGCAGAGATCTCAGGGTCCCCTAGGGCCACCCACCAACCCAGGACAGGGAGAAAACCTACAAAAAAGCAGGGCAAAGCGAAAACTCCCTTCTTCTTGCTCACTTGGGGAGTGGGGAGGATGTGAAGAGTAGGGATTCTACCATGAAGAGTAGAATTTCCATCAGTGGACTTTCCTCTGGTTCCCGCGGGTCCCTAGGCCCATAGATGCCTTAGCACCTCCCATCCCGGGTAACTTTGCAGACAATACCCAAGTTTCTCATAAAAGACAGAAGCACCAAAGGGCGCACTTCGGGGCACAATGCTTTCAGTTGAAATTGTGGACCACAGACACTGGGGGATGAAGTTCAACAGAGGAACTCGTGCAGTGGACTACAAGGTCCGCCCTAGTTGGGTCTCCACCGAGTACTGTGGCGCCTCCCCAGGAGGGAAAGGAGGTGCCCAAGGCCTCCACCCCCGCCCAAGCCCCCGTAAAAGCAACCGGTGGAAATAAAGAGGACTTCCCCCAAACCACCAGCTTTATTTACAGGGAGCTCACTTAGGACGAGGTGTAAGTTTAGGGTGTACATTTCTCCCGGGATGGGCTGGTACCATGTCGTTACACCCGCACCCACCCCCAGTGGGAAGAAGGGAAGCACCCCCACGCCCCGCAACTCGACCTCGCCCGGATTAAGCGCTTTTCAGGCTGATTTCAAAACGGGAACTGGATCTCTCCTGGCCTGACTGCGATAATCCGGCAATTCAAAGGGGCTCAAAGTCAGCTCCGGGCCCACAACTCTGGGGGGACGCTTCCCCGCCAAGCCACGACGCCGCTCTTCGGGGTGGCCGCGCAGAGCCCAGGCCTGGGCCCAACCTTGCCCCCCGCCCCGTCGCGCGGCGACCGTCCCCAGACCAGAGCCCCAGGAGCGAGGCCGGCCGGCTGGGCGCGGAGAAAGTAGCGCCCGAGCGCACGACCGCGGCCGGGGGACGTTGCGCACACCTTCCCCCTCCGCGTCCTCCCCGGGTTCGCCCCTCCAAAAGATGGCGGGCAGAGGAAAGGGGGAAAAAAATCCCTTCCGTGAGGGAGGGCGCGCGGAGGCCGGGCTGGAGAGGGGCGCGCGGGCCGTGCCAACTCCAGGCTGCGCGTCCCGGCCGCGGCGACGCCCCCGAGCCCAGGACGGAGGCGGCCGGGAGGGAGCGGGCGGAGGGGAGCAGAGCCCGCGCCGCCGCCGCGACCCCGGGCGGCCGCCGCGCTTTGTTGCATCGTGGCCGCGCACAAAGGCGGCGGCGGCGGCGGCCCCGGGCGCCAGGCACCCCCGGACGCGCTGGCGGCCTGCGCGGGGCGCTCGGGACCGCGCTCCCCGGCCCGGCCCGGCCCGCTGCCGCCCGCGCCGCCCGCCGCCCCGCGCGCGCAAGGAAGCAAGAGAAAGGCGTACTTGGCCTCGGCGGCTCCGGCGGCCGTCCCCTCCCGGCCCGCGCGGCCGGCTCCTCTTTGGCTCGCCGGCCCCGGCAGCATAATAGACGCGCCGGAGCAGAGCAGGACTCATGCGCTGCGCCGCGGCGCCTGGCGGGAGTCGTAGTCCGTGGCCGGGCCCGCGCCAGGGCCGCCCAGGGGAGGCCGCGGCGCGCGGACTACATGTCCCGGCCCCGCCGGCGCCGCGCCCCGCCCCGCGCGCCCCCGCCCGCCCCGCCGACCCGGCCGCGAGCGGGCCCGGCCTGGGGGGCGCGCGGGGGCGGGGGCGGGGCTCAGCGCCCGCCTACCTCGACCCAGTGGGTACGCGGGGACTCCGGGAGGCGGTCCCGCGGCCAGACCCGCGCGGCCCTCCCCTCCGTGCGCAGGCGACGTGAGCCTGGCCGCGAATTTCCTGGTGCCCAGGGAGGCGTGGAAAAGCAGGAAGGCAGCCAGTGCCCCGGCCTCCGCCTGGGCACCCCCTGGCCTGTGAGGGGCCGCTTTCGAACCCCGGCGGCGCACGGGCGAGGCAGCGCGCACCTGCTGGTAGCCCATGTTTGTAAACAAACCGCGCGCCTAATTAGGCTGGCGGGGACGCGCGCGCGCGAGGGCGAGGGGCGGAGCGTCGGCGCGCGCGCAGGGCGGCCCCGCCCTGGGAGGGGCCGCGCTCGGCCACGCCCGCCTCCCATGCCCCTACTCCTCCCACCCAGACGCGCTGGGGCGGGAGAGGGCTCCGAGTCCCCAGAGCTGGCGAGGAGCAGTGGGTGTTCCCATCTGTCTGAAGACCTTCTCGCCCCCGAGCCTCAGTTTCCTCATCTGCCCGGTGAGGGACAGAAGCGAGATAACAGGGTCCCGGCCTGAGATTCCAGGATCAGACCATGAATGTGAAAACAAAGCCCCTTTTTCTGTATTTTGAAAGGTCCTCCTTGTGGACACATTGTCTCATTTTGGGCAGATGATTGGGTTTACACACAAGTCAGTTTTTATCCAGGTGTAACTTACGGTGGGTGTACGACGTTAGATCCCCATATAAACGTCAAAACCAAGTTTTTCCTTGAACCTGCTAACTGCAAGGTTGAGTTTCTTTTTGCAGGCTGGACCCATTCTAAGCCCCTGGGATCATCAAGTTTATTTCAGGCCTGGAATGTGCAGATCTTTACAATATGAGCGGAGTATACACCAGTGCCACTGAGCCTATCCATCCCCACGCACACCCTGGAGCAGGCGTTCTGTCCCAAGCTTACAGGTAAGGAAACAGAGCTCAAGGAGGTAAAGGGGCTTCCTCTAGGTCACAGAGCCAATCATCAGGAGAGTGGAGACCTCAAAGCCCCGGATCCTTGGAAACAGTTCACAGGAGAGGCAAAACTTTTCCTACCGCTTCGCCCCTGTCTTCTGGGAGCTCAGGAGCTTCTCACACCCCAAGGGGAAGCTCCAGGCCAACGTTCAGGCTGAAAAAGACCTTGCTAAATATACGAAGGGCTTCACCAGGCACCATGGCCAGTGTGGGCTGCGTGGAAGTTGAGGACCTACAGGTGGGCTGCCTAGACCATCATCTGGTACGCCTCTCCCCATCCAGGAGCCTGGGGTAGGATCCAGTTAACACACTCAGGCTTAGCACCTCAGATGCTACGGCACATTCCTGCTGTCCAGATCTTACCTCTTAAGACATCCTGAGCACTCTGGCCATCAGGATGGGCCACTCGCACTACCATACTCCTAGGGCCAAAACAAAAAGCCTCTGAATGTCGTTTTCACTTTGAAGATCCTAGATGATCAGGCTGCCCACATCCTTGGACCTCCCATTGACCTGAGAAGGTCCCCAGGAGTATGGCTGGAACCTGGGCCCTCCTTGGGTACTATGTCTGTTGGGAGTACTCAGGTCTCCTCCTGTCTGGTTCCCTGCTTTGCCCACTCATGTGTGGCTCACATGGCTCAGGGGAACCACCTTTCCTGAGGCAGGGAAGTTTCTGAGAAGCTAAATCTGTAAGGGGAATGGGGCAGAAATGCTGATGTGATCACCTTGATCCATGCCCTACCCCTGAGGGCTGGTGCAGCGGCCACTCTCTGCAGCCACAGAGGCAAACAGCAGGAGCCAGCCAGCGGGGCTGCTGTGGAAGGGAATTAGGGGTGGCCCTGACTGCCTGCCACTGCTAGCAGCCCATCACCTTATCCTTCTCTCCACTCTGGGTTCTTGGAGTTCACCACCACTGTGGTTGGGCCTCCACCTCCTGAGTGCCCCAAGTGAAGCTACTTAATCTCCCCAACTGGGGCTTCCTCCTCTGCCAAAGGAGGATAAAAATAGGACCTGATCCTCCAGCTCAGGGAAAGGCTGGGGTGTGTGTGAAACCAGGCCATGGCTAGGAGCAAGCCTCTGACTTCCCCTGCTCAGCCTTCACTCACCCCCTCCCATGACATCTCACTTTTTGGGCCTGTTTGGGTGCTATCCAATGTGGCAGTGCCATGAGCACGGAGCTCCTTGTGCCCTGCAATATCCCTAGGGCCTTAATGGTGTCTGACACCTAGTGAGTGCTCAAAAAATAGGTGTTGAATGAATAAATGTTCTCTTCTGCACCCCTGTCCTGCCCTCCAGTCTCCATTTGCAAACCTCAGTGCAGCCTCACAATGACCCAGGAAGTAGCCAGAGCTCCCCCAGCTAAGCAGCCACCCTGTTCACCCCCACATGAGGCACTAAAGGAAGCCTCAGAACCATGCTCTGACCAGTGTGGGGCCCAGGGCCTCAGCTGCCTCCACCTCCTTCACCCACCATGCCCCACAAGATACCAAGCAGTTACATTAGAACATGAAGATTAATACATCAGTTTCTGGAAAGTTTAGTTATTGTGAGTCTTACCGCAGAAAATTGATCAGTTCTCAGCACAACTAAAAAAAGAAAAAAAAAAGTTTGTGTTTGTTTTTTTTTTGAGACAGAGCCTCAGGCTGTCCCCCTGGATAGAGTGCTGTGACTTCACAGCTCATAGCAACCTCTAATTCCTGGGCTCAAGCGAGTCTCCTGCCTCCGCCTCCCAAGTAGCTGGGACTACAGGCGCCCGCCACAACGCCCGGCCAAAAAAAAAGTTTTTATATCTACCAAGCAAAAGCCAAGCTACAGAGAAATGGAGTGGAGGGAATACACAGAGGTTTCTAATTATACCATAATTTATCACCTGTGTACTGTGTCAAGCGCTTTACATACATCCTTGCACAGAATCCTAGAATAACTCTATGAGGTAGGAACACTCTGCCTACTCTACAGCTGAACTTAGAGGCACGGTGAGGTTAAATTACCAGCCTGAGCCATGATTTGAACCCAAATATGGGTTCATAGTTCATCTGCAAAAATACACTTCCAGAGCCTGGACATGGTGGGGGTAGATGGGGTGTTAAATGGGTGAAAGTGAATGCTGAAATCTGAGTTCATTAATTGATTCTGTTGGGAAAGAGTGGGGAGTGCCACAGAAGGGAGGGTACCTGGAGATGAGACCTCTCACTGTCCTGTTCTCCTGTCCCCAAAATAGAAGATGGTTTGCACAAAAGTGATAGTAATAGAGTGGTGAGGTCTCAGGTGTAACCTGGGAGCCAGATGAACAGAAAGAGTGAATCGTGCTGTAATTGCATGAGGGCAGTCAAAAAGGGGGTGGGCAAGAAGATGCCCCCCCCAGGCTCCCGCTACATCTCCAGCTACGCATTTGATGAGAGATGCAGATGAGAACATTACATATCTACCTCACAGGATTGCTATGAGAATTAACGAGGTGGAGGTGTTCACTTGCAGGCTAGGGCATTCATTCATTTGTTCACCCCAGAGGTAGTGATGGGGTGTATGTGCACTTAACACCTGACATGGTAGGTCCAGCAATGAACCAGACAAAAGTCTCAGCTGTCATGGAGCTGACACACTTCTGGGAACAGACACACAATCACAAACAAATAAAACAAACAAGAAAGGAAACAAGTAAGACACACAGTGTGCTCTGGAGAAAGATCAAGTGTGGGAAGGAGCCAGGGAGCTGGGTTGGTGTAGTCATGACAGCTAAATATAGGTAGTAATACTTGGTTAATTTTAATTTATTTTCTGATTGACTATTGGTATTTTTCCATTTTTTCTGTAGCAAACAAGTATAACTAAGTAATGAAAATTGAGATTTGTTTTAGAAGTAATCATTGCGATATAGTGGAGACAGGGCTAATCTGGGAAGTGCCTCAGTTGTCCAACTTTCCTGGAAGTTTGCTCAAATTTTAGGTGGCTTTGGTATTCCTGTAGCTCTGATGGTTTGTGAGAGGATGCCAGCCCATCTTGGCTTTGCCAGGCACAGGAAAGCTTCCTGCACTGATGCTCGGCCACACTATGGTCCTGTCTGCGTTCCCTCCCCATATCCTCTGTCTTAGAGAAGGAGCCCTAAGACTATAAAGTAAGTGTGTTTAAAGTGATTGAAAACATTAAAAACATTTTTATTTTATTATTTTTTTTTTTGAGACAGAGCCTGGATAGAGTGCTATGGCATCACAGCTCACAGCAACCTCCAACTCCTGGGCTCAAGCGAGTCTCCTGCCTCCGCCTCCCAAGTAGCTGGGACTACAGGCGCTCGCCACAACGCCCGGCCATTTTTTGGTTGCAGCCGTCATTGTTGTTTGGTGGGCCCAGGTTGGATTCGAAGCTGCCAGCTCAGGTGTACGTGGCTGGCGCCTTAGCCGCTTGAGCCACAGGCGCCGAGCCATTAAAAAAAATAAAATTTTGGCTCGGCGCCTGTGGCTCACCGGGCTAAGGCGCCAGCCACGTACAGCTAAG